>OVBX01000731.1:0-34324 GCA_900406325.1 Erucastrum elatum
TATATATATATATATATATATATCTTAGAGAACATAATCTAATACACTAATTGTCAATATAATGAAGGCAGATCATTATTAATATTAAATGAACTGTTTATCTATTTAATTTAAATCTTAATAAAAAGTAAGACATGTATGTTATTCCATACAAGGTGAAAGATCTCCGCCTAATAAAAGATAAAAATAAACATGATAGTGCATTGATTTTTGGAAATTTTTTGAAAAACATAATTTATATCTAATTTACAAAATAAATTATCGAAAAAATATTTTCCTTGATAATTTGTAGTAATCAACCAAAAAAGTATGATAAAATTCAATAGAGCAGAGTATATATATATATATATTTAAAGAGTCAACATAATCTATATATATAAAATAGACTTTTATCTCTTCTTATGACATGTGGAATGTGGGTTTGTTGACATGTGTCCCAATTTTTCATTTTTTTATTTTTTAGAACATTTTTATTTTATATTATTACAATTTGATTTCACCATTTTATAATTGTTCACTATATAATTTTTTCATACTAACCATTTTAAAATTTGATTATCCATTTTATTGATTACAAAATACAAATGAGTAAAAAACATAATATAAATATTTTTTTAAAAAATTTATTAACAACTAAAAATAACATAAACATTATTTTATTAGTTTTTACTATTTTCTATTATTTTATTTACAAATTATATATTTATTTTAATATTGACCAAACTAAAAAAAAATAAACTAAAGCACAACTCGTAATCGATCAAAACATAAAATATCTATAATCATAGAGAAAAGTAAAATGCTAAAAACACACTAACTAAGTAAATGTTTAGAGTTGGAGCGAGATGAAAAACAAAAACTAACTTAGATCACTTTATCATAGAATATTTTGGCCATAACAAAAAGATGTCAGAAAAGAGTAGAAAGATAAACTCTTAAACAAAGCATCTCTCGAATACAAAGAAACACGATCAAGGACCAACACAGAGAACCAAGAAAGCGTGTTAGCGCAAGAATATTCAACAAAAGACAAAAATCACCACAGAAAAAGAAAACAAATACTTAACACACCATAAGCACAACCACCAGTTAAAAGGTAAGAAGCACCTCACAAACTAAACAAGCACAAAATGGCGCTCATACCAACGGATAACCACAAAACTCTAGATAGAAGAGACCAAAATTCCAAGAAACTAACTTTGCACCTATACTAAAAAACAGGAGAAGAAGACATACAACCTGAAACAACGAGAATGAAAGTTAACCACCAAAAAATAAGAGCCAAAGCTTGAGACAAAAAAGTATGTATATTACAAATCTACAAAGCATACACAGAAGAAAACACTATCAAAATCTCGAGTCAGAAATTTGGTGAAATAGAGAGACACTAGAGACTCGAGCAGTGATGAAAACTGCAACGAGATGACATAATATATGGAAGGGTAGACGAAACAAAATCAGCAGACCGTGGAGCCATCCTCAAACTATGAAAGAGAACATAGAAGTCAGATGATGAAAAACCAGATCTTGAAAACCAAACCGAATATGGATTATTGACTGTAAGCTAACAAAAATAAAGCAACATCAAAACGACTAAAGTCTGACCAACTCAAGGAGATGCACTTCCTAACATCAACAAAAATAAAAGTAAGAAAATAAGCATCCAATATTGACTGAAACAACCTATAACGCTGAGAGAAATAACCACACAACATAAAACTTATAAACCCAATCTATAATAAAATATCAGACCATTTGAGGAAGAACAAACACACAGAGGTGAGTATTTTTTCGGTGAGGATGAGAAGCAAAGCACACAAAAAAAAAGTAAACGAAATACATAAATGGTGATGGCTCAATGTCAAAATATGAAAAAATGACACAAAACATCTTAAAAATTAATGTTCAAGTAATTCAAATATATATATATATATATATATATATATATATAAAGTAAATTTGTCTCTTTTCTTCTGCCACCTGGTGAGGGGAGGGGGGGGGGGGGGGGGATACGACACATGTTCACTATTGAGACTTCACATTTAACGTTGTTTTTCTGTCTCTTTAACCTAAAAACTACATGATGTTT
Organism: Erucastrum elatum; assembly: GCA_900406325.1. Lineage (NCBI taxonomy): Eukaryota > Viridiplantae > Streptophyta > Magnoliopsida > Brassicales > Brassicaceae > Erucastrum > Erucastrum elatum. The sequence goes on from OVBX01000731.1 coordinate 2,090, forward strand.
TTATGTCTAATGTAAATATTGTAACTACACGTTATTTTTATGCTAACAGAAATATTGTAAAGTAAAATGAGACCTGTAACAAAACTAATATAAATGAAATCCAGTGATCCAAACCCAGAAAAAGCCCAGAAAATTAAACGGCTGCTGAGATAACTCAAGACTACCATGAGAAATCGAGGCGTCAGAAAGATATATCATCGCCGTAATCGAGACTCCCATTGCTTGACCTTCGAAAAAAATATCTATGCAATCTTCACTTCGTCTTCTTCTGAATCTCTCATTCTTTATCTATGGCTCAACCTACGAGAACGTTCTTCTCTTTGTCTTCTTCTGAATATCAAAGTCTAACCTTAACCTTAGACGTCCACCGTATCTCCAACGTATTTTTTAATATTGGTTTTTTTTTGGTTTCTAATTGAATCCTTAAAGCCTAAATTCATTATGATACTTTTGGTTTAGATGCGTAAATCAATCATGTTATAGTTTTAGTGTAAAATCACCCGCCCGTAGGGCAGACCAACCACTAGTTTAAAAATAAAACAACTTTAAAAATCCTTAAAACTTAGTGCTTTGATGCGGGAAAATCAATGACAACAAAAAATGACAAAAAGATGCGGGCAAAATCATCTTAAAATTAATTTAAAAATCAATTGTAAAAACGTGCTCAAAAATTAAAAATAAAATACACAATAAATTCTGTATACATAATATTTTATTCACAAAAAATCACTTTATTTCATTAAAAAATTGTTTATTTTAAATTCTGTTTTTTCTTTTGTATTTCATAATTTTGTATAACATAATTTTCTTTTGAGAATCAAACAGATAAACTAAAGTGTACATTGATTAAAAATTAAAGAAAAGAATATAAAAATAAAATTCTGTATCTCATGCATATATATTTTACGTAATATATAAATTGTTAAAATTAGTTAAAATGTTATTTTTACTTTAATTTGTTTTGATGTATCCATAATTTATATGTATAAAAATTAATAAATATTACTATAATATGTTTTTATTTCTATTAATATCATGGTAATTTTTGTGAACTTTCCTTTTTAGGAGTGGAATACTTTTTCTTTTTTCTTCAAATTTCTTTGGTATTTATTATTTTTAAATTTAAATTAGAGAAAATGACCGAGATACACCTAAATCAAGTTTTTGTTCTCAAACTAACACCCAAGGTCCAAAATCACAAAATAAAATTTATTAATATGAACATTTACTCTTATGTCCATTTCTTTATCTAATTATATTTTTTTTCTTCTGAAAATTGAAATCACGATAGCTCTTCTCGTCTCCGGCGTCAATCATCTCCGGCATGAATCATCTCAGCCATCATCATCTCCGGCACCAATCATCTCGTTCATCATAGTCTCCGGCGTCGCTCGTCTCCGGTGTCGCTTGTCTCCGGTGTCGCTCGTCTCCGGTGTCGCTCATCTCCAGCGTCCACATCTTTGCCTTAATTGTCTCCGCTGTAGTTATCTCCGCCATCACTTTGTAATTGAGCTAAACGTGTTTGTTTTCTGTGTGAAAAGTCAATTATGAAAATGGTTACAAGACCATATGAGGCACTCTGTAATCCAGATGTGTCTAATGTGGATCTGGAACCATACAGTTATTGGAGTCTGAATTTTTGAAGAAGCTCAAGATTACAGAGGATGCAAAAGAGGGGAACGACAAAGGTGAATACTTTTTTCTTAGTATTATGACAAATCTTCTAGTTTTGAGCTCTTTTGTGTCTCTAATTCAATCACCCACTAAGAAAAAAAAAGATCCTTTTGATATCTCTTTGTGTTACTGATTAATTAGATTGGGGAAATTTGGGGTTTTAAAATGTTTAGATTATTGATAGCTTTCTAAGACTTGAAGTATAGTCTTATGATTTAGATTGAGAATGGATGAGTTCATGAGTGTATGGTTGATTAATAAGTTACTTTTCGTTTGTTTTATGTCGAGACTTCAACTACGAGAAGAAGAAAGAAAGAATAAAAGCAAGAAGAAGAAGGTGATTAATAAATTATTTTTCTGGAAGCCTATCCTGAAAGTTTGACTAGCTATTCTAGATAACACATGTGTTTTATAATGATACCACATCTAACACTTTCTTCATATAACTACTGAAAATACTTCAAGCTATCCTATTTTCATGTCCTTGTTTGATATGTGTTCTCTGTTTTGTAGAAAATTACATCTACTTTGTGTCCATGTCATGTGTACTTCAGGTATTGAATCTCCCATTGTGTCCTTGTCCTGTGAAACCAAACCAAAAACCAAATTCAAATAGTATCAAAAGTTCTGGAAAGCTATCCTGAAACTATGAAACACTTTACTGAAAATAAAATATAAAAAATCCACAAGTTTTCACAAGCAAAATCATCTTACGAACACTGAGATTGGGGATAAAATACATAATCAACAGAATCAACATTGTGTAGAAAAAAACCTAATACAATACCTCAAAAGCTTGTGTTCCCCAAGAAGAAGACAAACAAACTAGTGTTTTTGAACAAGACAAAGTTAACATGATTTCTTAGACTGTTCAGGATAGCTTTCCTAATCATGTATCAAGCATTCCAGAATGACTTCACTTTTGCAGGTTAATATTGATTCAGCTACCTCTAACAATCAAGCTTTTAATACATTTGCTTCTCATGTTCCTCTGAATACCAATTCAGTTTTTTCTTCTACTGTGCAGAGAGAAAAACATGTAACCCATTGTTTTTATTTTGTTTCTGGTTTGTTTTGTGTTTGTATGTTTTCTTAGATTGTTTAGGAAAGCTTTCCTAGTCACATATTAAGTCTTCCAAAACGACTTTACTTATGCAGAGTCTTCTTTATAAATGTGTTTCTACAGTTCCTCTGAATGCTTTTCTGGATTTTAGTCTTGTCAATATTCGACTTTCACCAACCACGAGAAGAGCTGATGATATTATGTTTTATGGTCACATTATTTTTTTAATTGAATAAGATCATTTTTATAATTTTTGAACCGATCAGGAAGAAAATTGCTTTATATTAGTCATTTTGAGATATAACACCTTTGGCTTAGTGTTCTTATATGTGGATAATATTTACATATTCGATTCTGGAAACCTATCCTGAACATGAGAAATTGTATCCTATATAACATATTTATTATCTCTGTTAATAAATATGTTCACATTTCTTAATAAAACGAACATGAAAAGTAGTCCAATGGCTAGCCCTCTTCTCTTACGCTACTCGTATCTACATGACCAGAGTTTGATACCATTTGGAGTCAAAATATTTTTTTCTGGAAACTCATCATGAACATGAGAAATTGTATCCTAGATAACATATTTATTCTCGGTTAGTAAATATGTTCACATTTCAATATAAACGAAAATAAAAACTAGCCTAGTGGCTAGCCATTTTCTCTTACACTACTTGTATCCACATGATCCAGAGTTCAATACATCTGGAGTCAAAACATTGTTTTTCTAGAAACTCATCCTGAATATGAGAAATGGTATCCTAGATAGATTGCATGTGTGTTTTACATGCATCAAGACAACCTGAAATTCCTTCAAAAATAAACATAAATGAAACAAACAACAAATGTCGTGATCATCCATTACAAACTTCTACTTGTCCAAGTAACATCAAAGTTCAAAACATGATTTTATAAACACAAAGAGGTGACAATTTCACTTTATGTGACCTTTCTGAAACTCTTTATCCATAAATGTGTCGAAGATGTCACGATATAGCTTGCTCCGTAGGTCATGAATCTCCCATCTTGTTTGTATCCTGCGTAAAACAAGGGAAAACAACATTTCAAACTTTTCTGAAAGGCTTTCCTGAAACTACAAAAATGCTTCCTGAAATTTTTATAAACACCAGACAGTTTCACAATACAGTTTCATAAGCACAAGCAACAAGAGACTCATGAGAAAATTCAAGAGCTTATCAAAGATATCTACGAGCCTAAGCAAAACAAGACACCAAGCAAAAAAATTCAAAATTTGTTACCATCCGAGTTTCAGGAAGAGTTTATGTAAGGCTTTCCTGAAACTACATAAATGATTCCTGAATATTTTCTAAACATGAGACAGTTTCACAAGGAACAAAAGACTTACAATGTCATAAGCAACGTTTTCTAAACACATTCAATAGATGCAAACAAACAACAAATGAATATGTAAGCAAGGATATAAAACTAGAAATTAAAGAATAAATCAAAATAACATGTCACTTAGGAAAGCTAAGTTTAAGACAATAATCACAAAACCTGAGTATTCGACACAGCTCAAGTAGATCATTAATCATATTTCTCAATCAGGACTTTAAAAATGACACATAAATGCTTTGTCATTTTATCAAACATGTTAAAGGCATAATCAAATCCCATTAAGATAGAAACGTTTGAAGAAAATAAAATACATTACCTTAGCTTTTGTACTGCTCAAAGTGAATCATGAATTGCTTTGTGCTATCTATTCAATTAATCCAACAAAACAAATTTATTAGTGTTCAAACCATTATCATTGAAGATTGACGCCTCATATTTCATCTCGAAACTCTTGGAATCATACCAAAATGGCGTTTGAGAATCAAACCTTTGTGATTCGTCGGAGTTGATGATAATGCTCGTCTTTGCCAGAGTTGATTGGGATTTCGTCTTCTTGATGCCGCCGTCGTGAGAAAGAGATCGAAGAGAACATAATCAAAGTTTCGTGCTTTCATCGGAGATGATGATAGTGCTCATCAGAGATGATGACAGTGCTCGTCGTCGCTGGAGTTGATCGTCACCGCCAGAGTTGATGACAGTGTTCGTCATCTTGGTGCGGCCGAAGTAAAAGAGAGATCGAAAAAAAAAAATTCTCGATGTTGCGTCGCTTAAGAGAGAGACATTCTGATTTTTTTTTTGTTTTTTTTCTTTTTGTTTAATTATATTAAAACAATGGCAGAAGCGATATTTTACCCATTAATAAATACTATCATTTATGTGATTTTCTTCTTCTGGTGTTATTTTGGGGACAAAAACTTCAAATTGTGTCATTTTGAAGAATTGCCTTTTAAATTAAGGGTACCATCGATTTTATTGTCCTCAAGCCCGGATATAAAGTCTATAAATACATTCTTCCTAAGCGTCTAGGGTTTCACCGTTCTCCACTTTCTCTCTGTAAAAACTCCTTCGTCTCATATTCTCCATGGATAATAAGTCTGCCACCACTGCTGAAGCAGATCATGCTCTGATCGAGAAGAAAACATCTGATGTGATGCAGATATTGCAAGGATTCGCCGATCGTCTTCAGAAGGTCGAAGAAAAGATGGATTGTCGTCTTCAAAAGATTAAAGAAAAGATGGATTTGTTGATCTCATCGGTTAGTGCAAAAGCCGAGGTAGATAACATGTCTATCGATCAATTCTCTTTTGGCCAGGAATATGATGAAAGGTATAGTGATGACCGTTTTGATCGTTTTCCAGATGGTCTTGGTCAGAGGCGTTATGATCGTTTTTCATTTGGTCCTGGTCGTGGTCAGGAGAACTATAATCGTTTTGATAGTGTTTTCTATGGTCCTGGTCGTGGTCAGGAGACCGATAACCGTTTTGGTCGTTTCTACAGTGGTGATGGTCAGTATAGTGATGACCGTTTTGGTCGTTACTTCAACGGACGTGGTCGTGGTCTTTATGTTGGTGGTCCTTATGCCGCCGGCCGTTGTGGCGGTCAAGGCTTCTGTGGCCATTGCTGAGGTTATGGTGAGCGAGGAGAAAAAACTATTTTTCCTATACGACGACTACCTTCGAAGTTTTAGGAGTGGAAAGCTTTTTTCTTCAAATCTGTTTGGTATTTTTTAGCTTTTGATACATTGGCACCTTTTCAGTTAGTTCCTTTCTTCTTAAGTTAAAAATAGTTCAGCTTCTTGTTATGCCAATAGTTTTTTTTTGGTCGAAGTTATGCCAATATTTTTAGATTTGTAAAGTAACCTCAATTTTTGTGTTAAAAGATATAAATATATAAAGATTTCAATTGTGAGTTTGGTAGAGCACAATGCACATGTTAAAGTGAGTCATCACAGTACTAACCAATACTGTAGCTACCCAAAATCCATATCAACTAATGCAACTTCATTAGTCCCTCTAAGCAATAACATATGAGCTGTAGAAGATGACCTATCTAGAGATGCGAATTGTTGCGGAAGAAACAAAACTAAACATTATTCAACACTTAGATTAACTGGAACCAAAAATCTTCCGTAAACTTCACTAGTGGGATATTGTCTCTAATAGGAGATGAGACACTTTTTTTGAGATGAAACACTTTCAAAGATTCAGACAAGCAAAGCCAATAATGAAAGCTGAGTTCGTAACTGAAGTTTTGTCTGGGCAGAATTTTAACTTTGCTGCGAGCTTCTAAACACCATCTAAAACGGACTCAGTTCCAGGTAACTCCATTATCGTTATTGTACTCTCGCAGGAAGAACAAAGAAACGGGTCAAATTTCAAAGACTATTCATATGTCGATAAGTGAAAAGGCCTTGCACTATTAATATACATAATCAAACATTTTATTTTAACTTCAGTGTTCTAAAGAATACATGAACTGATCTCAAGAAAGTCACAAGCACATGTACATGGTTTCAGAAATATCTTTAAGCAACCAGATTGTTTATAATGTACACGCACCAAAGTGACCAATAAAACTCAATTTTCATGGCAAAAGTATTATGTTTCTCAAGGATTCTATAGTAACAATGTAATATATGATAGTGCAGTAACACTATCAACTCTGTTTAGCACTCGAGGAAGTAGATGTTGTCATGAACGATTCACCACACCCGCATTGACCTTGCGAGTTAGGATTGATGAACACAAACTCTGATCTGCAATTGAACAGAGAACAAAAGTTTACCACGTTTTAAAATCTGTCAAGAGAAATAATATAAAACAGACATAATGTTTTATTATAAATGTGACGAGAGTTTTGCAAACCTTAGTTTATCATCTATAAAGTCCATCTTTGTTCCGATCACATGCATCAGGGCCTTCGGCTCCACAAGGATCCTCACACCTTTCTCTTCCACCAGCTCATCGAATTTCCCTTTCTCATCTGATAACAATAGTTACGAGTTACGACAATCAGTCTATAAACAACGGCTCAAAGACACACATGGCATCTAACATAGCTAGAAAGATCTTGTTCTGGAACAACGAAGCAAAGAGGCAAGCATCTATGAACTCCAAAGGTGAATTTATGTATTCAACTAGCGTCCCCTCAGGAAACAAGAAACATCAATGTCACAGACTGACTCAACCTAAATGTTTTCTTGTAAACTATACACTTCAAGATCCGCCATTTTTATTATTGGAGAACTAGGGAGCTCTTGGATTATAGCAGCATATGGCGAACATATAGAGACTTTAGCGGAACCAGTGGGCTTATATGCATTCAGGTAGTGTCCCTGAATGTGTCTGATGAGGCAAGAAATCCGAATAATCTTTAATTCTAAAACTAGATAACACTTCATCATCAAATGAGCTAAAAACCAGACTCGTCATCTCTACTGTACACGCACAAAACATTCCCAAGTTTGGTATCAAAAGAGATGAACAGCCAAACTAACATTTCATCAGCACAAGATTAAATATAAAAAATCAAAGCATATGGGTTCTTCATAGATAAGCTAACAACCATTTAAAACACACATAAGCAATTCACCAAAATCTCAATTTGACCAAGCCTCTATATTATCTAAACGTGATATTGTTATCAAATATTGAAACTTGGTTATAATCAGTTTGGTTCCACCCAAAAATCAGACAAAAAAACAAGAAAATCAAGAAGAGTCTGTGTGAGAGTTTACCGGCGTAATTGAGCGTGTACGATAGACCGTTGCAGCCTCTTGCTTTAACCCCCAATCGGAGGAAAGGTTTCTGCCTCTGCTGCAAGAGATGATGAACCCTAGATGCTGCTTCCTCCGTCAACGTTAACACTTGCTTCCTCATCGCAGGTCCTACCCTCGCCGCCGCAGCCGCTAAAACCCGAGAAGCCTTCATCTAATCGAATCGAACCCTCGAGAAGAAATTATAGATTCACGGGGGTGTTGGATGATGGTTTATGAAAGAGTAAAAAAATCTCGGAGCTTGAAAATGTCTTCTTCCTTTCGTTAGAAGAATTGGACAAGACTTGAGTAAATTAAAGGTTCGGTTCGATACGGGTAATTTGGGTTTCAAGTAGTATGTCGTTCGGTTATTGGAAAACCATATTTAAACTTAAAAATCAAAGGCCGGTTCGATTCGAGTAGAGATTTTTTTTTTTTAGTTTGATTAGCGAGGAATATTATGGGAATGTTACACAGATCCAAAATCCTAACCTGAACCGAACCGAACCGGAAAACCAGTTCAGATTTTTTCACTACATTAAATTTTATTATGTAGGATTTGTGGGGGTTGATCCTGACCCAAACCCTAGATCCAATCGGATAAAAGTGGATCCGAAATTTCTTTTTTTAACTCAAGTGGACCCGAATTTTAATAATTTTAATTTCATATCTATTGCAACTATTTATTTGGGTGCAAATTTTGATATAGGGTTAAATAGATTTGAATTACTCAAATTATGTCTGAAATTTATAAAACCAATCCGAAAATTTTAAAATAATTGATCCAAAACAATGAAAAGATTCAAAAATATCAGAAACGCACAAAAATTTATAAAAAACAATTCGAAAACGTGATAACAACCTGAAAAATACTCAAAATACCTGAAAACCAAACTAAAACATTTAGTATTCGAGCATAACTAATTTTTGCAGATACAAAATTGGATACTCGAAATGACTTGATCCTGAAATGATCCAAAATTGAACCAATTTTTTCCAAGTATTTACTTAGGTCTAATTGTCTAGACGTCGAAGGATCCAAACCTAAAACAATCCGACCCAAATCACAATCCTAAAGCATGAATACCTAGGCCTAGCGAAGAGTAAATGTAGGATTGGCGTTTGAGTATATTCCGGGTTCAGTTTGGTTCTAGTAATTTTAATGAAGATCCATTTTGAAACCGAAAACTTTTGGGTTCGGATCAGAACCACATAACCATAAGAACCTTTTTTGTAACACAACCATAAGAACCTAAAACTTAATTTTTTTGGTACGTCGTCAAAAAGAATACACATTTTGTTTGGGTGCCACGCGAGGAGCAGAACTATGCCCTTTGTGACAAACAAAAAAGGGAAAAAAGAAAGAAAGAAAGAAGAAGTTGACTAATGTCGACGACGTTACAGGTAGACAATCTAATCTATTCAAAAATCACTGCTCTATAATTATCAGGATTGCCAACTATTCGATTGTCAATTTCTGCTTTCAACATCCCAATTATTATTCCCTTCATATATTATAAAAGTCACGTACGTATTTTGTCTTTCTCTTTTCTTTAAAAAAAGACTAATCTATGGTATCATCTAATATGGCCATGCTTTGGTCTTGAACCAACTATTGGAAAAACATTATTGTACATCTATGAAAAAGACTCCTCATCTCACTGATGTAAACGTTATTTTATGATATATCGTTTCTATTAAGATTTGAGAGAGATTCGCTCCTTTTCATGTGTGCTTAACCGACAAAAGCAGATAACAACGAAACATCGAAAAGGAAAATCAGTCGTAACATACATAATTAAAGGGTGCTGTTGGTGAGACTGAAAGTAAGCACTAACCACCAATAATTAACATTAATTGATACCTGATCAATGATAATTATCGACAAAGTGGGTCAGTGGGTCAGTCAAATCATATTATATTGTACTCTTTTGATTAACTTATTTGGCACGGTCTTGGATTATATCGAATCCCATCTCAGTCGGATCGGTAGCTTGAAGCTCATAGTGAATCCCTTCCAAAACCCTCCTCAGCCCAGCCTTCGACGTTGCGTATAAGATCTTTGCCCTTATTCTAGATGCCTCCGGCGACCTAATACGGTTAACAAATGTAATTACCATTGCTGCACATATGAATGTTTTATGCCAGTGCATGTTAATATATATTACGAAATATCCATACATTTGCCAGTGACTGGCCTAACTAAACCCTGCCGAACTCAACCACCCGATTCTTTTGGTTTAACGTTAGAGTTTGGTTAGGAGTTCGGCTCAATTCGATAGATTTTTATAAGTTTTGATTAGGTTCTACAGTCGATAAGTTCACTTTTTTTAAACAATAAAAAAGAAATTATACCGGTTTATAGAAAACCAAACTACAATCATATTTAAATTTTGAATCGAGTTAAATAACAAAATAACTGAAATCATCTGAATTTTTAACCAAATTAAACCAAATCGAATTGACCAACTACCCAACCAAATCAACTTCTTGGTTCAGCTGAGTAAAACTTTGTGCAAACCGTATTTAGCCGAACTAAATCAACCGTTCAAACCGAGCTGCCGACTAACAGTGATTATAACTGGACGGGTATAAAGGTAAATATTCTAGTCCTGGGAGGTAAGAAGACTAACCAGTAGATAAAGAAGATCTTGCTCTTGCGGCAGTTATCGACCGTGACAAAGTCGAAATCAAATACGGCATAGCGACAGTCGTCCACGGGTAAGGAAGCGGCGAGATCTTGATAGTTTTCTCCCGCGCCTCCGACTTTGTCAACGGTGACTTTACGGGAATTCTCATCGATCTTGAACACGATGTATCTGTGTACTTTCTTCCATTTCATCTCCAAGAATGAGCTCGTGCACTCTTCCGTCACCCGCATCCCCGTCGTCGCCTGCAAAACCAGATGATATTAAGTTTCAAATTCAGATGAAAATCTTACAAAGACATGAAAGAAAAGAAAAAACAAAAATATTCTTCTACCATCTTGAAAGCCATCGCCATTGCTGCTAAGATTCTTGGGTCTCTTTTTTTTGGCGTGGAGAGCTTTTCCGTTAAAATGGAATGACTTTGAGGTCTTTATATAATAAAGTTACCTCTATGATGCGATCATAAGTTTTTTGGTATTACAAAATTACCCTTCAACTTTTTCATAAGAAGCGAATAATTTTTCTCGTGTGCATAACTAAACAAATGTTTTATTAAGATTTGACATTTTCGTACAACAAATACTCAGTGTAAATCTATATGAATACCATATTTGATGTACAAATTCATTTTTCAATCTATATTGGTAATTTTTGAAACAACCTTTTTATTTAAAAAAAATAACTTGAACAGAAAAGAAATTCAAACAAAGAAAAATGCGTCTTAGTTTCACCTTCAAGATGAGAAGTAATGGCTTGACCAAAAAACAAAAGATAGTAAGAATTTAGAGGAAAATTAATTTCAAACGTGTTATATCAAATGGTTGGTCCGGATCTATATATACCAAAAGAAAATTATGGAAAAGAGCTATATTATACATTTATAATAGTCAAAAACAATTTTTGTTATGCATGCGAAACAATAATATATCTTACAGTATTCGTTGTTTTGCTAAGAATTCATTTTTGGATAAAGAGCTATACTTTATGATCGGTGTAAAACATTTATGATCGGTGTAAAACATTCTTTCTTCAAAGCTATACTTTAGAAAACATTCTCGTCGGTAGTGTCTTCACCATGTCTATAGGGTTGTACAACGAAACGCATCATGTTGATAGAAAGAAACAAAACGTATATAGGGATCAGGGAAATTGGTCAATAATGCTTATATGCAATTAAAATACGCAAAATTAATAATTGTGACGCTAGGAATGGAGAGGGTGGTCCCAAAGAATAGTAGTAGTGGATCTCAAAGTAACCCATCACCCACAATTTCATCGATCTCTGCAGTTTTGTGTTACTCAAAACTCAAGTGACCCTTTACGTGTAAGCTAGGGATTGAGACTAGATAGCATATTATTCCTCTTTTTGTTTTCATTATTTTTCAACTTCTTTAATAATCATATAAGTTGACAATTTAAAAGTGTTCTATTCAAAAGTAGATATGTTATATAAGTTTTTTTTGCTAAAAGATTTAATATGTTATACAAGTTGATAATTCAAAAGTTTTGCCTAACAATTAAAAAGCTTTAAAAGATCGATTCAAAAATAATTATTTACATATTAATTATCATTCTTATTCTATTTTTGGATCACAGTATCGGAAGTTTATTTTAAATCAATTTTTACTGGGTGCATTTCTATCCTTGAATGCCATGTAAATCAAAATTATTATGTTATCAATTTTGTAGATACCATCTCAAGGTCTATTGGTATGCATGCACGTGTGTAGCCCAAGACATGAGGGACAATTACAGTAATTTTTTTCCCCGAAAATGTTCGAGTATTCCCATGGACTTGTCCAATGCATGTATGCTACAACGTGGGAAACTTCACGCCATTCGTATTTCTTCATATATGCGTGTGTGTGTGTTGTAATTTCATACATAAGAATGGAACTCTGCGCCCGTGGAAAGTCGATCAGTAACCAAGACGAGACCAACATGATCGGAGTTGTGAAGATAGTAAGGATTCTCATAGTGATCTTGAAATTGCGTCAATTGAGTTGGGGAAGACATGATTGAAGCAGATGGAATCGAAAGATGAGATCGATGATGGAGCGGAGACGAAGACGGAGCTCAAACGAAGAGAAATCGAATTAAGAGTTGCGTAATCACGGAAACAAGCTTAATCGCAAGAACAGTGAGGAAGACGATGAAACGAGAGATCAATCGAAGATCCGATGAGCTCAATGCCATGAAAGAGGAGCTATCAGAGCTCGATTCAGAGAAAGCGAAAAGGAAGAAGACGATCCTATTTTGGCTCTGATACCATATCAAATGTATTGAATTAATGTGATTAAAAAGTTTGTTACACTGTTCATACTTTATGTAGAACATCGGTTTATGCTAAAGGAAACTAAATCGAGATCTAATTTAACATTAAACCGGTCGGTATACTATCTAATAGTAATTTCATACATAAGTATTTTTTTTTAAATTATAGTATGTATTATTCTGTTCTGTGTATCTTGGTATGCGAGTGTGCGTGTACACTGAACTAACGTTCGGCTGTGAGTGTGGTCAATCAAACATACCACACGCGGTAACAGATCATTCCAAAATACCAAACACTAAAATCTAACGTTAGGTGTGAAGTGAATATATATGGCCACGTGAGGTCGGCTGGCCTTTTGCCTCTCCCGATGTTTAGACTTTGTTTGTTCAGAAAGTTCTTATCAAATTGATATGAAAGTCTACTACGATTTCGGTATAAATTTCGTTTTCTGTACAGTGTTCTGGGTGGAACGAGTTTATAATATGTACACCAGTTGCTTTGCCTTTTGGTTGGACGATAATTAATAAAAATCCAATAATACTCTCCAACGTAAGGCCCATCATCTTGTGTTTTGCCCCATATCTAACGAATGTCAAATATTATATAACCTATCATTAGTTGGAAAGCTTATTAATTATTAGACCCATCAAAGAAATCGCAACCGTTGGTATATACGACAATGGGAGGCAGCTCAAAGTCGTCGCATGATGCCGCGTTCCAGCGAATAACTTCCCTTGCTTTTCTGTATAAAAAGAGATCGGCAGTTAATTTTTTTTTTGTTCGTCATCTGATGGATTTATATTAAGCTTGAAAATGGAAGTACATTTTTAATATATGAGAAATAATCTCAAATATCCTCCAAATATATTTTTATTCTTAAAGAGGGTGACCAATTTAGCTATCACTAAAAAAATAAATGATAACTATATCACCACCAGTACCCTCTTTGGATTCTTTTGGAGGTTATGGAAGAGTCAGAATGCTTTGATATATGCTCAACAATAAGTAAACTGAGTAAGGATCTACGCTGGACGAGAAAAGAAACAAGTGAATGGAGTATAGCGCTTGCAAAAGACTCTGCTTCAAAGACTGCAGCAACAGGAGTTACACTTTCAATATGGAGTTCTCACAAAGAAATTTCAACCAACTACATATCTTCAGTGAGGTCATCAGGTGGGTTCATCATTCTACCCCGCCAGGAAAGATACGAACAATTTGCAAACTTGTGGTCCAAGCTGTAATTTATATCTTTTGGAACCTAAGGAACAAAAGATTGCATACTTCTGTTGCGAGGCACCCTCAGCTTATTACCAAGGAGATTCAAGTCATTATGAAAGCCAAATTGTATGGCATGGATCAAAATATAGGGAACACTTCCAGGATCAGCTCAATTCATCCAAGCACCGGGGACAGATATCTTCAGCTCTGGTTCCAGAACTTTCCATCTTGACAGCTTTTTGACATCTTCGTCCGTTCATCCATCTCCAAAAGGTTTTTGTTGTTGCACGTGTGTTTATCTTTTGCTACATATCTTGCCTGTTTCCATTTTGTATTTTCTGAAACGATGTCCCTTTCGGCAAAGAGGAGATAAAAGGTAATTTTAGTTTTTTAAAAAAAGATGGAGAAAGCCACCGGAGGGTTTTATAAATGTAAATATTATGGGGGATGGGCTACTAGAGACAGGTTTGCACGAACAAGGATATTCAGGGACCCGGCACTCCGGCAGTGATGTATCTAGGTTCATATCAAGTATCCAATAGAATGTTAAAATATAGGTTAAGAAGCTGTCAAGATTCTGCTTCCAAGCTATAAAAACTTTGCTAGTTTATCTGCCACTTTGTTGTTGTTCCTTGAAGAATGCAGATTCACGTGGACCTCAAGGAACAACAACAAAGTGGCAGATAAACTAGTAAAGTCTTTATTGAATAATACAATTGATTATAAGTTTCATTTTCATGTCCATGTTTCAATTGTAAACTCCCTCCATGAGAACTATATTGCTTCATCAATATGAAAGTATTTTCAGTCAAAAAAAAACAATATCACATTTATACATATATAAAATAAATAACTATTTAAATAAAAAATTCAAAATATTTTTTGAAATATTTTTTCTAGAAAACAAGTTTTCTTAAGAAAACGTTCATTCATGTATAATATTTTTGTATTTTTTTTTATATTCATGATTAGGAAAACATTACAGAATATGTTAATATCTTCCTAAATTTTAAAAAGATAATGATATATGTATAACATTTAGAAAAACCTTCATAATGGGTATTTTTAAGTATTTTTAAATGTGTGTTTAAGAAGGTCTTTTTGAGTATATATATATATATATATATATATATATATATATACTCAAAAAGACCTTCTTAAACACACATTNATTTGAATTATATGTATATTTAATAAGATCTTTTTTGAATATATATAACATCTTTCTAAAGTTTAAGAAGACTTTTGTAAATGTGTATGATATCTTCTTAATTTCATTTATATGCATATTCAAGAAACTATTATTAAATATATAACATATTTCTAAATTTATGAAGATATTTCTAGATATGTATCATAACTTTATAAAATATAGAAATATTCATAAATTTTGTATAAATGAATATCAAATTTGTCAATATATACTTGGAAAGGATTTCTAACATTTTCTAAATATGTCTCTTTTTTTCTAAATGTCATACGACCTTCCTAAATATACATATAAATTACCCTCATGAGATCGGATTAAACGCTTATGAAGGCATCTTAAATTTTGAAAAAAGTTTCAAAATTTACTATCTTCATTCATTCATATACGAAATCACACAAATAATCTCTCACCAACCATTCTCTGTAACAATTAATTGAACTTTTCTCTGCAAGAAAAAAATGTGGCAAATAAATATTTTATGTATGATAAAACTACAAAAAATGGTCCTCTAAGAAAGTCTATAAGTATTAATTATTAGTTAAAAAGTAAGCAAACAAAAATATTAATAATTTAGTAAATATAAATATATAACACACTTTTGAAATTCATTCAATACCATAAATTGTATGAATGGTGACCAAGAAACAACGAGTAATAATACATTCTCTAATATTCCTTAAAAAAATTATTATTCAGAAGGAATAATTTTTCCTTCTCATTCTTTCTCACTCCTTTTTTTATAGAGAAATAAAAAAGAAAATTGTTCCTTGTCAAATTTGAGGTGGAACAACAATTCATTTTTATTCCGCAATTTTATTCCTCAATATTCCTTTTTGTTCCTTTTATTTTCAAAATAGTCACCACTCGAACCCAAAGATTTACTAACAAATACTGTGATACAATATTCTCTCTAAATATCACATAGATATTTCATGCTATGCAGATTAAGAAAATTGTAAATATATTAATGTACCCTCATTAAATGTATAATTATTTAAATGAAAATTAGTTATATAAATATCTATTTGTTAATTAAAAAGGTAAGAAAGAGATTATTATGTATGAAAAATGGCATTAGAAACGTAGAACGACACTTATTTTGAAACATAGATAGTATAAGTTTGTTGAAAACATGATTAATACCACAAATTCAAATTTGATAAAAATTTTGACCTTGACTTCGCTGGAAGTTTATTTTATCTGCACAAAGTACC
Organism: Erucastrum elatum; assembly: GCA_900406325.1. Classification (NCBI taxonomy): domain Eukaryota; kingdom Viridiplantae; phylum Streptophyta; class Magnoliopsida; order Brassicales; family Brassicaceae; genus Erucastrum; species Erucastrum elatum. Next base: position 18,508 of record OVBX01000731.1, read on the forward strand.
CTGCATTTGCAATTACTAGAAAGATTTAGGATCGCAATGAAGTTTATTTTAAAGAACTTGATAAGAAAGATTAATCGGACTGACTCAACTCTAAGATCCAACTGCTCGTAAGTTTTCTCTTTTGTGCCCCAGAGTTTGCCTCTTCTCTGTTTAACGAGTTTGGTTGATTATGATCTTAATCTGTACAAAGAGAAATGCACCCATGAATGCCGAAGGCGAACAGGTTGGGTTTGCTTCTAATTTTGCTAATGACATAGAGGAAGTTGGTGCGAGGATATGAAAAAGAGCTTTTAAGTTCTGAAAATTCAAAGATAGTAAGGAGGCAGATCTAGTTTCTCAGGTTCACTTGTTGGAGCAGAGGTAATAAAAGATAACTCTCCATTTTCGAAATTGGAGAAAAAAAATGATTTTGATTGTTCCAATGGTTTTAAATGCTGCAGCATGCAGAATCAGAAGAAAGCGAACGCTCATGTATTGTGATATAGACACCATTCACTATGGTCTTCTTTTTAGTAGATTACCATTACCGTTTATGATGGTTCCTAAAATGTTTGCAGCTGGAAGAAGAGATAAAGCGCTAGCTTGACGAAGAGCAGTGATCCATAAAAGGCATGATCGACTTTGCACTCCATCTTGAAGGAGGCACGATTCTATTTGCATTCCTTTTTCTCCTCTCAGAAAACGCTATGGACATATAAACCGCTTCCCGTAATCCATTCTTTGATTGAGAATTTGAACATATACAAGTTTCCATATAAAATGATTCCCTGTTTTGTATAAAAACAATATTGAACTGATTTTCATCGTTCATTTTTGCTTGACCTGTTCAGTTAAAAAACATTATTAGGGAATTTGATTATTAGTATTAGTCATTTATATTTTTTTAGTTAAAAGGTAAGAGACAATTTCTTATATTCTGCTAAAAACTCAATCCTAATAACCCCATTTAACATGCTCTAAGTTACATATAAAAGTCCATGATGCTTGGACGTCACTTCGCTGTCCGACCTACACCTTTTAAAAACAAAACGTTAATATGTAGGCACTTTGATAAGTCTATTCATTGTTAATTGGAAGTCGTAAGTCTATAAAACCAGAGCCTCTAAACCTAATTACAAAAATGTTTTGATAATCAATTCATATGTAATCCGGCACATAGATACGTCCAGAACATAGCCGGAGAGTCCGTCAAACCATTCAAGAATGATTGTCGATTAATGCCTGGAAATTTGTCATCTCTAGTTGGAGTAATGGATGCCAGGAAAATCCATGATCTTAAATTGAAATAATGAGGTCAGTAGAGATTAATGGATCATGGGTTTAGATTTTAAAAGTGTGTAAAAGTATAAAATTTAGATATATATGACACAAGTAATATATAAACATCATGAACCAGTCCACTAACTATCAATTAATTTTAAGTTTGAAACTTAGAAAACTTAATATTTTCATTGTATTTTAAGATATTTTTTGTTGTTGATTATGTTACTCACAAATTATATATTTAATTTTTTTTTTTAGATTTTAGTATTTGAATATCAAATTTACAGATATTCTAGAGTACAAAACAGCTAGGTGCATGTATTTGTCTTCTTGGTTCATAAGGTATATTGGTCATCTTGAAAGAAACCTACCACTCTATATATTCGTGGTAAACTTGGGAACGCCATTATGAAGGAAATAATAAAATAATAAAAAATTAAATGATATTTAAATATTTGAGTATTCTACAATATTAAAAAAAAACTTAAATCTGGAGTTTGATTTGGTCCATTTTTTTCCTAAGTGTTTCAAGTACACCCCTTTTAGCTTAAATCATGTGTTTCTTGTTGCCTCCGGGATGTTCGAGATGTGAACTCGCCGGCTTTAGTCTCCGAAAGGATTGCGATCCTTGTCGGCTTTGCGTTGTAAGATCGGGTTCAAATGTTTTAATAAATTCAAAAGATGACAAAAAAAAACAATATTAAAAAAAAAAACTTAAATCCAATAGTTTCTTTATTCTATTGAAATCCTTCAAGAAGGTGGTCTTGTGAGATTGTGTTTGAGATATGTAAATGTAAGTATGTAACACAAGATCTTCCAAAAGTAGGTACTGATATCACATTTTTAATTTGTCACGTTTCATTCGGTCAAGCACGAGGTGCGATACTTTATCTTTGTTAGTGAAACATAAAAGTTGGACGAGTAGACTACACAAGTTGCTTGATTGTTATTCTCAAAAACAAAAGTTGCTTAATTGTTAAATAGACAAACATGTCGCTGTTCCAACAATGGCTTTTGAAGACAAACGTATCGCTGTTCTTACACTGGCTTTTGAAGACATTCTAAGGCCACTTGTAGAATGCATGTTCTATTCACTAGATCGTCGTGAATTCGTCATGGACTCATGGGCAGTTTCTTTGAAGTTTCTATTAACTGATCACATACATCTATTTGTTGAGAAAAAAAAACTAATCACCTCTATCTGAGCCGTTGGATCCAGACATCATCCAGTTCCAAGAAAAAATACGATCAAATCATTTGAGTGACAGCCTATATAATGGCGGTACCAAAGAGATAGAAAGTTTCAATTCAGCGGTTTCTGTCTTTTTCGAATATGATAAGCAAATTGTGATAACCTCTCCCACAAATCATATCAATGACTCAGAACATCTCCATTATGAATTATGTAGATAGAGAGACGACTTTATTAATCTATATTTCTCTTGTCCCCACTATTTTATTTTTAATCCCTTATTTATGGATTATATAATTCGTTTCCTATAAATGTTATATATATATATATATAGGGAAATTTTCTCAGATAGCAAATTTTAAGTTTTGGTCACAAAATAGTCTTAGAAAAATAAAAAAATTAAAATGGCTCATTTTTATTTTGAAAATAATATTTATTTTTATTTTTAAAAATTTGAACACATCCCAAAAAACCTACTCCTTACCTCTAAGCCCTAAAATTAGATTAATTAACCGTAGAGCTGTATATATGCATATTTACCTTTCAATAAATTCTCTTTGGGTCATTTTCTTACTTGGAATGCTATTTTGTGAAAATAAACTAAAAATCTTATCTAAGGGAATTTCTCACATATATATAGTTGTTAGTTTATATAGAAGCATATTTTATTTATATTATTGAAATATTTTAATTTTAAAAACTAAAAAGAATATTTCATTCACAATATTATACAATGGTTGCAATTTATAAATTTTGAAATTTAATCTATAGATTTAATTGCTTGATTAGATTGTTTCATGTATGACGGAAACATGTCATTAAATACAAAATTTACTTTAATATTAAGTTCAGTAAAATAAAAATTAAAGAATTTTTAAGAAAAATAACAAAATGATTTATATATATTTATATATAGTATTTATTAATTTATGATTTTAAAACCAGATATTTACTTAAATTTGAAAATATTATTCTCTTGTTATTTTATTATTATTATTTTATCATGTCACATTTATATCGATATAACTTAAAAATAAAAATTAATTAATTTATCATACCAAGTATTTTTTTTAAAAAAAAAATATTATATGTTGATCTTATAGTTTTCATTATTGTGCGGGAGGTCTAGCTAGCAGTAAGCGCTTCAACCCCAACTATAGCAATGTTTTTATGAACACACTGAAAGTTTGAAATAATTTGTGATTATACGGTAACAGTGGCGCATAAGATTATGTTACAAATTTTATTACTCCTGTTATCGCTTAAGTATTACCAATCAGGTAAAATTATTTTATATTATTTACTCCATTCACTGTTGAAACAAAAGAAAATATAGATGACTTATCACCAACATATTTTAAAGTTTGATTCGCTATACTGTACATGGATGTGGATTTCTATTTGCGGCTCAATTACATATCTAGGAACATATTTATCCATAAACTGCATTTTCACTTGAATATTTGTTTAGATTTCTCCATAAATTGAGATAATCCAGATTAATAGGAAAAATAAAACATTAAACATTTTTTTTGAATTGAATGTCAAACTTAATCCAAAAGACAGATGTCATTTTTTACTTCAAGTGTAACCTTCTATAAAACATTGCCAAAATGAACAATTTTCTTATTTTCTAAGGTTTATCTTGTATTAAACCAAAATTTCATCATTCCTTTTGTTTTCTTATCTTCTTTCTTCTGTATAATACTGATATTGTTTCTCATATTTTTGTCAATCTTTTTCACCAAAAGTGCAACTGGATATGAAACCTTCTCATGTCTACGCTGATTTCTTTCTCCCTAAATTGCATGAACTGTTGATTGAAGTATATATTTGGTGATGAATATCCGCACTCTACTGGATCTATCTGTGGTCTGCATTTTTTTTTTGAGTATTAGTCGTGGCTTTTCTATAGGTTTATAATAACCTCAGGTTAATAAAAAATATCCGCACTCTGTTCCAATTGAAACCCTCTGTGATAAGCCTAATAAATTAATAATATTCATCCAGTCCTCCGTTTACCGATTCTACTTTTTACTCTCTCTTTCATTTATTTTATTTTCTCTCATTTCCATTTATTATATTTCTCTCGTCTCCTCTTGAGAACAACCAATCACACTCTTTTTAATGTTTCTCTTCGAATCTTTTGAACCAGCGGGCTGCATCGTGAATATAGACAAAAGTGGAAACATCCACATGTGGATGTGATGTACGGCACGTTTCTATAATATAATAGTTTTGTGCTATCATTGAGTGGCTCCGCTATTAACTTTTAAAAATATTGATTGCACTACTACTGCATATTAAAATATCTTTTGGTTTTTATGTTTTACAAAAGTCCATACCGAGAGCTCAGAATTGGGTTCGTTAAACAAACATATGATCAAGTCAACAGTAAGATATTTTTCTCTCTGCGCGTACGATTCCATTTCCTAGTTTATTTTAAGAGATTTGGAACAATACAAAATAAATGGAAGAAATTTTAGTGATTATTTTTGTTCAAAATTTTTTTTAGTGATTATCGACAGCACCAAAAACTATTATCACACACAACATACTGGAAGAACCAATCAGGCTCTAAATTTACTAATGCGACAAAGTAGCAATTTACTTCACAAGCGACAACGTGGTCAACTGGTCATGTGAAATTTAATATTTTTTATAGGTTTCCCATAATTTATCCATTGACATAACAAAGTCTTTGAAATTTAGATAAAAAGAATCGAAGACTTTTGAAACGATAGTGTTTATATAGGGCTCCCCGCTTATATATGTATATAAAAAAAAGTAATTTGACAAGTTCTGACTTCTGATTTAACGTGGATCGGGGTACTCACTTATCCCATCTGACTCGTTTAAATAAAGAAGTTATCGCGTTTATAATCAAGAAAATTTCTCAATCCAATACAGTACGACAACAAAACTCAAAATATAGAAAGTGGATCAGATTTTTTTTTTTTTTTTTTTAACTGGCTTTCAAAAAGTGGATCAGATTTACTAGACCAAAACCTAAACTGACTTTCTTCAACCACGAGTTAGATGGGACTAGATCAAACGGTGATGAGCATATTTTTCTTTCATTAAGTTAACGTATACGTATTATATATTCCCATTTTAGAATTATACCCATTATATGTGATCCTGAACCTCCAATATCACAAACATGGGACCCATAAGAATTTGGTGTAATAAAAGGTTGTTGTTACTCTTATTTTTTCATATCAAATAAATTCGTCTGTAGTATTATTATCTATAGAGCTTAAACTCATTAGCATATTTTATTTTCTTGCTTCATTTCTTTTATGGTTAATATTTTTTTTTTTGATTTTGTATACGCAACTGGACTATCACATAACAATTATCTTACAATGAAAAACATTGATTGATCATATATCGAAACACTGTGTAAATAAAATATTGAATCTTTTTTTTTTATAAACCCTATCGGCTGATCCGGTCGGTCTGGGAGGAATGCACTTAGTGCTACAGCGTTGACTGACTATCACATTACCCGGTCCGAGTTTGGAATACCTTACAGCTAATGTCAGGGGGTAAATCGATCATCTGTTACGATCCACCATGTAAACCATCTGGGCCACAGCCCAAACCCAAACTGGCTAAGTAATGATAATTTAGTTCCAAATGGAAATCAAATCTAAGACTAATGTGAGTACACATCAAGCTTCAAGAGATTGCCACTAGGCTACCACCATTTGGTTATCGTTTATTTTTATATTGTTATGAATTCATGTGTTTTTTATATTATTTTATGTTATAATAATTTGTATTTGTAAATATTATGTCTATATTTTTAATATGTATCTGTAATACCTCTATTAAATTCTAATGACTTTAATTTATTTATAATAAAACTGAGGACTAAAATACAAATTACAAAAAAAATAAAGATGAAGTTAAACTTATTTCTTGAAGTAATCCACTATGGTCTCATTTAAGAATTTCACCTTTAAAATGAAGTTTTTTCTTGGATATATCCTTAGAACATCTCCAATCATAATTTCTAACTAAACATCTAACGAATAAAAAAGAAAAATATGCAAAAATACATAACAGTTAAACGTTTGTTATTCTGTAGTGCTTACAAGAACCCATATATACTCTTTGGGACAAGTATTTGATTTGTAGTGGTTTATCTCTCTTTATACAAGATAAATTTAAATCATAAAAATTAAAATATAAAAATGTCATTATTGGTCTTAAATTTTGTGGTCGAATGGTAAGGAGAAAAATTCGAAACACCAACATGTTTCAAATTTAATCCACATGTTATATGTAACTTAGTTACATTGTTCCTAGACACGTATACGGATATAGACCTTCGCTTACAGTTTTTTCATATACCCAAAAAAATAGTTTATTCGTAACTGCATCTTTCAGAAGATTAGTCTGAATTCTTCAATAGTTCCAGAATATCCACATGTTGATGAAAATGCCATTATTAATTTAGTGAAAGAGAATTCATTTGTGGTAAATTAATCGAGGCTGCTGGTAGCCTTTTTCCCCCTTTTTCTTTCTTTTTAAATCTTTTTATTTTTGAACGCATTTTATTCTAAACAGTGATTTTTATTTGGATATACTAACATGTTATTACCAAATTCAATAAAGTTCAATCTTAATGTAGGAAAAAAGATTCAGGATGCACAAACACATCTTCCACAATTTGTGCATGTTTCATACAACAAACAGAATAAAAGAAAAAAATATATGAAACTATGTTACAAAAAAAAAGAAAAAAAAAATGAAACTAAACCATACCAAACCAAAATGCTTCTTACACTATATACTTCCTATAGAATTAGAGATGTGAATAATAGATTTATCAAAGAACAAGTCGCACTCGTGAAATGAATTGAATAAAAGAAATAAATGAATTGAATCGGCAAATCGATTAGAAATGTTTTTAGTAATATGCAAGTTCAAATACTAAATTACACCTTATTATTTTAAATTTATATGTTTTTTTTGGTAATTACATATTATACTCCTAAGTATATTTTAAAGGATATTCCTAAGCATCAACATAGCCTAGTTGGTTTTTACCAAAAAAAAACATTGCCTAGTTGACACCTACTATTATTAGCTCTAAACGACTTGTTCATGTGTTTTAAACGGGTGAGAAAAAAATAAAATACGAGCACACCGTCTTTCGAGTATTTCATGCCGTGATATATCCACGGCTTGCCCACCTTCAACCGTCCTATATGACGTTGCCATAGCTTCTCTGTTCTCATTCCACTTGTAAATTTAAATAAACCATTTTTTATTATTTGTTGACAAAATGTGAGAAAACAATTTAATTAAACTAAAAACCACGCACAAACGAAACCTTCCTTTTTCGTCTATAAAACACCTCCCTTACTTTCAACCTCCACGACACACACACTCATCTTCTTCTTCTAATTCTTTCTGGCAATGGGTTTCCAGCGATCTTCCTCTTCTTACTCTTCTGCACTGAAATGGCTTGGATTTGTGACGGCGGTTTGGGTTCAATCCGTCTCCGGCAACAATTACACCTTCTCCAACTACTCCGGCGCTCTCAAATCCCTCATGAACCTCAACCAGCTCCAGCTCAACAACCTCTCCGTTGCTAAAGACGTCGGAAAAGCCTTTGGAATCCTCGCTGGCCTCGCCTCAGACCGTCTTTCCACTCCAGTCATCCTCCTTATCGGCTGTTTCGAAGGTCTTCTTGGATATGGCGTACAATGGCTTGTGGTTAGCCGTACCATCACCCCGCTCCCTTATTGGCAGGTACTAAGAATAAAGTTTATGATTCTTTATGAGATTTTACGAGATTTAGTCTTAAAAAAAATATTTTTTTTTAGCAAAAAAATATTTTTTTTTTAGCAAAAAAATATTAATTTTTCTTTGAACAAAAAAATATTAATTTTTTTTTTCAAATTTTGAAATTTATATCTATGCAATTTTTTTTTCAATTTTTTTTGGCTTTATGCTAATTTACTCATACATGCAAGTTATGACAAGATTTTGTGTTTGGATAGATGTGTGTGTTCCTCTGTATGGGAGGAAACAGCACGACGTGGATGAACACGGCGGTTCTAGTGACATGCATACGAAACTTCAGGCGAAACCGTGGTCCGGTCTCAGGGATCTTGAAAGGATACGTGGGCCTGAGCACTGCTATTTTCACCGACCTCTGCACTGCTCTGTTCTCAAACGATCCGGCGTCGTTTCTTGTTTTACTGGCCGTCGTGCCTTTTGCAGTCTGTCTCACGGCGGTTTTCTTCCTCCGAGAGATCCCTCCATCTTCTTCCGCCGACGAGGAGAGCGAAGAGACTCGCTACTTCGCCGTGTTCAACATCGTAGCCGTCGTGGTCGCTGTCTACCTTCAGTCTTACGACATCATCGGAGTCAAGACCGGAGTGTTCTCGGTGGTTTTCGCCTCGTTACTCCTCTTCCTCCTGTTCTCTCCTATCGCTATACCTTTCCATGCATTCATCAAAAGCTTGAATCGTGGTGAGCGAGACGTTGAAGGACAGATTCAAGAACCCTTGCTCGCGGAGGATAAGGAAGTGATCGCTGTAGCGGCCGCGGCGGTGGAAGAGGAGAATCTTGTGGGGGAGAGGAAGAGGCCGGTGTTGGGAGAAGACCATACGATAATGGAAGCGGTGTTGACCGTTGACTTTTGGGTGCTGTTTGTTTCGTTCTTGTGTGGTGTAGGGACTGGTTTAGCAGTGATGAACAATATGGGGCAGATAGGGCTTGCTCTTGGCTACACAGATGTTTCGATATTCGTCTCCATGACTAGTATTTGGGGCTTCTTCGGTCGCATCCTCTCCGGTACTCTCTCCGAACACTTTCTCAAGTAAGTTTCCACCAACTTCAAAAAAAATTAATCAGTAAATTACATTTTCACTTTCTTTCCGAAAGGTACATATTTCTCTACAATTATGAAAGTAAGTTTCAAATTATAATTCTAATTAGTTGGTTAGGTTCTTCCAGTCAGCACCTGCCGGGATTCTAATATCCCGTTATAATACTAGCATAGAATCCTTGTATGAATTAAAAGCATACAATTATGAAAGTAAGTTTCAAATTATAATTCTAAAGCATATACGCTCGGGATTCTATGCTTTACTCTCGTTATAATATAGATTAAAAACTATTACGTGACGTATATCATTTTACATCCACATCAATGGGCACACAACATTCAATGCATTTCTTTTTCAAAAAACAAACATTCAATGCATTTTGGTGTTTGTCTGCATTCTTCTTCCTTACTTTTCATGGAGTATAAAGAAAAGTGATTTTTCAGATTGCTCTGTTTGTTTCATTTTGAATTTTTGTCTGTGCGTAGACACGTCCAAACTAGTTCTTGTTCTTTTCTTTTACTTGGACCACACTTTATAATTCCGTATCACGTGAATATCCCCCTCTAGATTCTTTACAAACTTCAATAAGCATGTCGTTTTGTTGTTCAAAAAGAAAAGAAAAATGCATGTTAATTTAATTACTATACAAAAAAAAAATTTACTTTACTGATAAAAAATTATTCTCATAATTTCTATAGGAAAGCTGGAACACCAAGACCGCTATGGAACGCAGCATCTCAAATTCTTATGGCTGTAGGATATCTACTAATGGCTTTAGCAGTGCCTAATTCACTCTACATCGGTTCAATGGTGGTTGGAGTTTGTTATGGTGTCCGTCTAGCAATTACCGTACCCACAGCATCAGAACTCTTTGGTCTCAAATACTATGGTCTCATCTACAACATCTTAGTACTTAACTTGCCCCTCGGTTCGTTCCTCTTCTCTGGTCTCCTCGCCGGATTTCTCTACGATGCAGAGGCTACACCAACTCCTGGCGGAGGCAACACTTGCGTAGGAGCTCATTGTTATCGTCTCATCTTCTTGGTCATGGCTTTAGCTTCTGTTATTGGAGTTGGTTTAGACATTTTGTTGGCTTATAGAACGAAGGAGATTTATGCTAAGATTCATGCTAGCAAACAGGTCAAGAAAGCTTCTAGTAACCTTAGTTAAAAATTGTAAGACCCAGTTTTTTATTAATTGAATGAGATTTTTTTGAAAGAATGTTAAATTAATTCAACCAAAAAAAGACCGTTTACAACCAAAATTGCTTGTTTTAAGTTTAGAATAAACTGAAAATTTTCTTTACATTAGAAAATAGTATCATCTAAAGGAGAACCAAATTCCTATAGCTTCTTGGTAAGCTGAGTTGTGGTGATGGTTGATGTTTGGGATACAATTTTGAACTTGTCAATGATTTTTATAAGCCCGACACACCTTTGGGGTCCTCTCAAATCTCTTCCCATTCCTTTCCGCCCAAACTGCATATAGAGTGGCTTGGAAGATATATTGAAACAAAAATAACTCCAGTTTGCTTCACCTTTTAGTGAGAAGTGGTATAATGTCATCCTATACATTGGTATAATCCATCCTCAAAATCTTCCTGGTGAGACTCAACCACACCTCCCCCCAATATCTGCACTGAATTGAATGAGATTTTGATATTTACCAATTTAAAATATTTTCTATTTTCGAACAACAACAAAAACTTAACGGTTTATATGGTCTCTAAGACTTAGAAATGAAACAACAAGATTTGAAAACCGATAATATGGCCTAAACTGATATAGTAACAAGGGTAGCTGGAGAGTTTATAAACCATGACAGATAGATATATTGACATGAAAGACAAAGGAAGACTTACTGATACAAATATCAATAAAAAGATATGTGAAATGATTTATCGAATAAAACATGCATGCCACTATTGTAAGGATAGTGTTTTATATTACAGTGATTACATATTCAGTATAAGGAAAATTCTTATAATTTGAAATATGAATCCAAGAATTTGTTAAGACCATCACGAATAGCTTTTCAACATATCAGAATTCAAGTTCCGTGATCTCATCATTAGCCAATGCGCTTCTATAAAAATAATACGACACGGATCATCGCATATGCAGTATCCGACTTTCGGACACATGATAAACGTGTCTATCTTTTGAGTGAATCTATTTATAAGACTGTCCTCAATTACGAAGCCGAAAATGGTGTCTCTGAAAATACAATGTGAGAGATTAAGGGTTGCTAGTAGAGATTTGGAGGCATGCGATAATGTGGGAAACCACTTTAATATTGTCGACATCACTACATCGCATGCTCAGCCTCTTGAGTTAGGGAGGTAACACACGCTGTTTGTTTTACTAGGAATGTTAAGATGGTAACACACGATTTATCCAACGGGCTAAATATTTGTCAACGTAACCCGAAAGTTTCATGTTGGTGAATTTGCTACAGTTTTCTCCAACGAGTTAAAAGTTGATTCTCTCGTTCATGTAAAAGCCTGGACTGGATAGATGATTAATGTGTGAAGGTTCTTCCATCGACTGAATACAAATCTATATGAATTGTCACTTAAATAGCCCCATCGTGGCAAGACAATTTTAATCGTGGCAAGATGATTAATGTCTGAAGGTTTCTTGGGATTCAAGGTATTCACGAGATTTACCTCTCAGCAGCGATGATAAGATCTTCATCTTCCACGCAAGAATAGTAGTTGAATTGCAAACTGGTCGGGACGGTACTGCTAAGTTTGGTGATTTCAGTAAAAATCTTCTTAAGGTAGCACATGCCTTCTTTTATATTTGACCTGTAAATATCGCAGTTGAGGATGTTTATAGTAGAAACATTGGAGATAGGCAAGGTCGATGATTTCTATAGAGATTTTTGGTGAGAAACAAGGAGCCATGAGATATAGAGCTTCTGAAACTCTTTGCCTACAGTAACACATTCAGAAACTACAACGGTTGCAACACCTTCTGCGGCACAAAACACAGCGCAGCAGAAACAACAATGTCTACGGCGACTGTTAAAGATCACACAGAACAACAACAACAACCGACGGCACAACAACAACCGTTGCCGCGAATGAGCCCCAGGAATGGTAACCATGTGCAAAAGCTTAAACTCCATGCCACGTCCAACACCCAACATAAAGAATACCAACAACAGCTGCACAAGCTCTAAAAGACCCTTGTTGGAGGACTGCAATGCAGGCTGAGATTGAATCTTTATTTCAAAATAAAACTTATGATTTGGTCTCACTTGATTTTGCCTCTAATATTGTTGGATGCAGATGGATCCTCACAATTAAAAGACTACCTAATGGATCTGTTGACAGATTCAAAGCGCATGGCATCGATTTTCAAGACATTTTCATATCAGTTATCAAGCCAGTTACAATCAGACAAGTCCTCGCTGTTTCTGTCTCACGCTCATGGTCACTAATACAACTCAAAGTTAACAATGCATTCTTGCAAGGAAGACTTGAAGATGATGTGTTCATGGCTCAACCCACCGTCTTCCAAGATCCATTTAACATAGTGGCAGTTTGTAAACTATAAAAATCAATATATGGACTCAAGTAAGCCCATAGGGATTGGTACAATGAGTTCATGATGTTTCTTCTACAGTCAGGGTTTACGAATTCGTTACATAGTGCTTCCGTCTTTGTCTACAATCACAACAACATCCTTCTATACATGCTAGTATACGTTGATGATTTGATCATCACAGGAAGCAACACTCATCACCTAAAAAGATTTATTCATTCTCTCTCGGCTCGTTTTTCCCAATTCTATGGTGATTTGTTTTATCTTTTGGAGATGGAGGGTAACCGTAACGTACAAGGTCTTTAATTTAACCCAAACTCTTTACATTGCAGATCTACTTCACAAAATAAAAATGTTCAATAGCTTCAACCACAACAGAGGTATGCTAGATCTTATCACTGCTACGTGAACTTGAAATCGAGGTGACAACAATTCCTACCAACCAGACTGATCCAGAAATTATTTTTACCCGGTCATAATATATCTCGTAACAATATTACAAAAAAAAATTATCTGCAATTTATATTGTTTTCAATAGATAAAAAATGTAATAACCATTTGAAAAACTCTATTGAACGTAAATTTTCCTTTAATTATGGACGTGCTTTATTAAAGAATAAATATTGTTTTCATTATAAAAAGATGTAAAAAGCCTTAAAAATATTGTATTGGCCATTAGGCCTTGAGTTTTTAATCATATATTACCATGGGCTGTAGTATTTGTAAAGTAAGAAAAATATTCTGCAAAATAATATTGATAAAAGTGTCAATTGGGAAACTGAACTTGAATTTAGAGGGGGTCATATCTACAACTAACATCACTTGATCTAGAGATTCTTTACTGTTTCTAATACAAAACAAATAATTTGATTATTTTACTGGGGTCAGTTAGCCCCCTAATCGCTTAGTATATCCGTTCCGGACTCCTAAAACAATTTACTCAAACAAAAAGGATAAAGGTGGAACATATTTAAGTGCTAATCCAATTTTTCACTCTACGATAAAACATTTGGTCTTAGACTACGATTTCGTACATCAATAAGTTCAGTATGGCATCTCAAATCTCATGATCAACTGGCCGATATTATGACAAAACCTCTCTCCCAAACCACTTCCAAGATATGACCATCAAGATTGAAATCAGCAACGACTTGAGGGGCATGTTAAATCTTGACACAGTTTCCTTAATTGGTGCAATATTTTCTCTTCTGTAAATGATGAATATATTCTTTCCTTGTACTCTGTCGACGACTCTATGTCTATGACTATATTATCAATACACTCGTCTTCCATATTCAACATAAACATACAACTTTTTGGTAGCTTCGAATCGACTCTAGGGTGTGTAAACTGTAAACAATGTGCATGACCTCATGATTGTCTGGAATTGGTGTAGGCGTTATATCCATTGTGCGTTTCAAGGATTTCGGAAGTAGGACGTTTCAAGAAAAACTGAATAACTCTGAGTAAATTGCTACCGATGTGTATTATTTATTAGACGATGACATAAGTAGTAAGTACATCAGAACACATGGATGGTTGAAGAAATCGCGTGGTCCTTAAGTTCCATTTTTTTGGACCAGATAATTGATAGTATGACATCATGAACGTGCACTTAACTATATTTTATAAACAAAATACAATAGAAAACCTTACAATATATAAATTTCCCAAAACCGTGGGCGTACACCAGCTTTTTCTTCTTCTTTTTTTCCAGTTTGACATCAATAGATTAGTACTCCCTCTGTTTCATATTAAGTGTCACTTTAACTGTTTTTTCTTGTTTCATAATAAGTGTCATTCTACAACACCAATGCAGTTTTTATAAACTTTCAGCTCAAAATTAATTGTAAATGCATTGATCTTATAAATAAACCTATTTATCTAAAATACCATTGGTTAGATATGTGATATTAATGAAAATATAAATGAATTTTAATGAATTTCTTAATATGTGTGAAAAGAGGTTGAGTGACACTCTTTATGAAACGAAGGGAGTATTTACTAAGAGATAGGCTCGATTTAGGTATATGGCATTTCTAGAAGCTAAAATAATGTACGGGTCGATATATACACAGTAAAGAAAATCGGGTAAAAAGTAAAATGGTGTATGTGCGCACAGCTAACCTCATCAAAAGACCAATTAACGTTATTATCATACAAAACCACCCAAATAAGACCATCAATTTTTTTTTTATGAAGACCATCAAATTTTAGTAGAGAATATTATAATGAACTCATTTGATTTGATCTATTATTTTCCCGATCGATCTGTAAGGAAGCATTTACATAATTTTTTTAAAGCACAACGTTGGACTCTTTTAATTATTATGTCTTCTTGTTTCCATCACGTTATATATTCCTCATATCCATTTTTAAACTAAACTTATCAACGCAATGTCAAATATCTCAGCTTTATCTAAGTGAAACGATTTCACATTTTTACATAGGTGCTGTTCGTTTGGTCGCCGCAGCCACATGCGGCTGCGTCTGCGTCAATATTTTCCGGAAACGCTTGTTCGTTTCATGGACGCAGGGTCATGTGTCAGCGTCTGCGGCCAAACGCAGGGTCATGCGTCTGACGTCATAAAATCTTACGTCTGCGTCTGTTTTTATGCGTCAATTTAACCTAATTACAAATTTGTTCCTAACCTAATTCGTTATTTACAGAAATACCTAAAGTATAATAGCCGCAGACGCAACCTTTTTCCCCAGCGACGCATCCCTCTCCTCTCGATATCAGACGTCTCTCGAGCTCTATGTCTCGATCCCGACATCTCAGGCTCTCTTCTCTTGATTCAAAGCACACCTCGCTCTCTCATCCGTCCACAGACCACCACCACGGGCTCTCTTCTCTCCATCTCCTCTCTCCACCTCCATCTCGCTCGATCTCGATCTCTCCATCTCCAACGCTTCTCAAGCTCGCTCTCCACCTCTCTCAAGCTCTAGACCCACCT
>OVBX01000732.1:0-34317 GCA_900406325.1 Erucastrum elatum
GAGGACAGGTGGCAATTTTTCCCCCAAGGAGAGAAAAAAGTCTCCTTTATTGTATAAGATGTAAATATTGTTAATTTATTATTTAACAGCTATTGCATTTGTCAGTTAACCAATCATAAGTATCTTGCAATGCACCAATTTCTAACGGATGTACTAGTCGTGCAAATATCTTAAAAACACTTAATATTGTAACCATTTGCATCCACAAATGACCGCAAACTCTGTGATTGCACAAGTCAGATCCTAAATATATGTTTAACCGAGTGTTTTGAAAAAAAAAAATCATCCACGAAACCCCATGCCTATGAACTCCACAACACAATGGTCGTGTGGAATTGATGCATCACTATCTTCTAATGATGATGCGTGCTCTTCCTTTTCCAGCCTTCCAACCTATTTGATCCTGGAGTTACTTCATCCCGGCGGAATTTTATCTTAGTAACCTAACTCCCACTAAAATCCTCAAAGGAAAAAAATCATACAAAACACTGTACTTGAAACCACAACTGTTGAATCATCTTTGAGTTATGGGCTGTCCCTAATATATTCAAAATCAGAAACATAGAAAGGACAAGTTTGAATCCCAACTACCCTTCTTAAAATTTTGAAATCGGTGTTATCTCAGTCACGAGGCATCATGTTTTGTGAAAATGGTTTCATTTTGAAGATTCTCTAGCAGCGAATCAGACTCAGCCATCCCTCTAGAGCGGAACTTCTGAATTTTTGGAAGATGAATACTTTGATTTTGCCACAGACCCATGTTCCTGCAGTTGAGAATATCTTTGTACAAGCACAGAGCATCATCACTGAATCAACTATCTCAAACAACAATGAAACTCTTCCAGAATTCACACATATGAGCAGCATCTAAACACTCTCATTTTCATTTGTTGATTCTCAAGATGACTCTACTAGAGCATCTAATCTTTCGACCTTGGAAAACATGAAAGCGTAACGGATGATTAAACAAGCTTCCATATCTCTTTGCTGGATCCACAAACTGTAAGCGGAGGATCTCGTTGCTCCCACGACACATGCATATGCTACTGCTTTTGGTCGACATCACAGTCAAATAAAACAAGAAACAAAGGTGGCGGATAATATCACTACTTTAATTCATCGGCCACACTCAGCAAAAACCCCATATGCCATTGAAAACTACCTCTCAAGATCCAAATTTTCGGAAATTTTATATCTTTGCTATTTTCTTTGCCATTGAACCGCTTAACTACAAACAAGATATGGAAGATGCAAATTGGAGGTTCAATGTTAGGGATTAAATTTTAGTGCTTGAGGATAGTGGTACGTGGACGGTTAAAACCTTTACAATCAAGAAAGAAAACTATTGTCTGTAAATTGGTTTCAGTTTGAAATTTAACTCAGACAGTTCATTTGAGAGACACCAAGCTCACCTTGTGGTTCTAGGAAACAACCAACACAAGGGGATTAACTATACTAAATATTGTATAGTTGTCAAAAGAAAGATCTTTCCTCCAACAACATATCTCACTGGACTGGGAGGTATATTAGATGGACTTACATTATGTGTTCCTTTAATATAGATCTCGAAGAGAAAATCTATATCTAATTACCTCTGATTTTCAAAAAAAAAAAAGAGACAAAGTTTGTCAACTTCATAAATAACTATATAAAGTTTAAAACAAGCAGGTACGTATTAGTTTTTGAATCTCGCTATGTCACTGATCAAGTATGGGTTTGGTGTGAATAGCAAGGATCACTCTTTGTCCTCCTTTGAGAAATCAGGAGTTCATTTACGTGTCCTTTTCTATGTAGACGATCTCATCTTAAAAAGCAACATCACATATTAATTTGATAAGTTCAAGGACTATTTGAGCTATTTGCATACATGTTTCAAGATGAAAGATTTGAGAAAATGTTTGGTATTTTATTGATTCAGAATTCGCACATAGACGTGTATAAATGTATCTATGTCAACACAGATATCACTTGATATCATCTGGATTAGAACTTTTGAGCTTAGAGTCATCTACATTACCACTTGATCAGAATCACAAGTTACTCAAACATGATGGTGATGTTATGGATGAACCGGTTTTATCGTCTTATTGGATGTCTTGTTTGCATGAGTTACCAAACCTAGGCTATTTCGTCTACGTACTTTCACAGATTATGAACAACCCAAAAGACATATATTAGGAGGCAGCCCTTTGTGTGGTTCGATACCTGAAAAATAGTCCGGGTCAAGGGATTCTGCTTTAAGCAAACACAAAATTTTCTCTCAGCATGGTGTAATTCAGATTGGGAAGCATGTCCCAACCAGATGATTTCTCACATATTCAAATAGGTGGCTCACCTATCTCTTGTAAAATGACATTGTCTCTCGACTCATCAGCTGAGGCCGAATTATGTACCAATGGCAGACAAAGTGAGTGAACTACTTTGGATGCGACAACTACTTCCTAGTCTTGGTACTCACTGCGACACCCTAACAGTTTTACATCTCAATAGTGTCTCAGCAATCAATGTAACCACAAATTCTTGCAACAATACATGGACCAAGAATGTTGGAAGGACTGCGACCTCATAAGGATGGGATAACCAGAGGTTAAATATCCACCAATCATGTTTTCACAATGTTCCAATTGACGGATATTATAATGAAAACATTTGGACCGAACGAATTTGTAGCTTTTTCTCTGTAAGTTGGGTGTTTGTTACTTTCATACACCAATTTTAGAGGAGTTATTAGCGTGTGTCTTGTCTGCTGATTTATTTATTTTTAAATACGTTTTTTATTTATTAAAAAAATAAACAAACTTTAATGCACGGAAAAGCGTATTTTCAAATCCTAAAGAATTTTTGATAAATTAAAACACTAAAAAGAATTTTTTCAAACTCTAGTTTCCTTATATATATTTAGAATCAGCGGATCCAGTGCTATCTATCTACCTTTTGCTTCATCACTTGTATATAAAGCATTGCCGTTGTAGTCTATCATTCTAATTTCTAAGACTCCTTTTTACAACCACAAAAAGATCTCGACACTTATAAATGTGAAAATAAAAGAGTATCACCAACAGCCTTTGCACAAAATGATGCAGATTACCTTTTTTAGACGAACACCTTTTAGACTTGTTTCCAGCTGGTCTTCAAGGTTTTGTAGATCATTAGCATTCATTCCAGAGAGTTCTTCTCCGATAAGTTTCCTGCATTTCATGTTAATTTAAAATTGTGATGCTTTAGGGAGTGGAATATAGTTTATTTTAATATCTCAGCTTTTGTGGAGTTTTTAACTGTTTGGTTTACATTTTTTCATATGAATGTGAATTTTTAAAAAGAATATATTATCTTTTAACATTTTGAGTATTTTCTTACATATTACCCATATATTTTTGTGTTCCTTTCTCTTTTCGACATCGAATGGGTATTCTTTTTTGTGTTCCTTTTTTTTGGCAACAAACGGCTATTATATTACTCAAACTGGAGGTGTTCTGGGTAACCAGACCGGAATAGAACAACCGATAAAACAAAGAGATCTATGAAAAGAATGAGCATTCTTCGCCAGGGTATCTGCAATTCCATTTTGCACTCTTGGTATGTAACTGATATTGAACTCCGGAAAGCATATCTGAAGTGTTTTGATAACCTCCACCTCAGTCGAGAAGCTTGGCCAATCTTGTGGCGCTGTTATCATTGTAATCAGGTCCTTGCAATCAGTTCCAAACCTCTGACAGGTCGAATGTTGTAGCAAGCTCTCTATTACCCATCTTAGCGCTTCTAGTTCCAAATGTAATGATGTCTCACGCCTTGATAAGTTCCATGTCCCCATAAGTTGGATATTTCCCAAGCTATCCTTCCAAAGCCATCCAATCCCACTGAATTGATCTGTGGAGCTCCATGATCCATCCACCATTCAAATATCACCCAAGCTTAAGACTTGTGATTCATCAATACTTTGTGCCTGTAGAAAAGTAGGTACATCTGCATGCGCATTGTGCCATGCCTGGCACTCACCCTCCACATACCTTACTAGCTCCAATGGGTCTCTATCTATGCCCCTAACTAACTTATTGTTTCTGGCTTTCCAAATGTACCAGATTATCCAAGGATAAGGATCTCTATCATCCTCTGGTTCCATTATATTGTTCTTCCTCCAAAAGAGGTAGTCTATGTTGGCGTAGATACTTGAGATAGGGAACGTTTGAGGGTTCGACGGTGTAGATACTAATGCCCATACTTGTAAGGTCGGTGGGAATTCAAAGATTGCATGAGTTGCATTTTCCTCTGGCTCTCCACATCTTGGACAGATGTTATCACATCGCATATTACGACGGACCAGATTCCTTGTTACCGCTACCTGCCCTGTGATTAATTTCTATATAAGATGACTAATCTTTTGTAGTGCATTTACTTTCCAAGCAAAGGCTTGTAGTTTGGTTATGCTGGGTTCTAGAACTTCCTTTTCCTCATCCTCTGTCAATAAATTTGTAGCTACACAATATCTAGACCTGACAGTATATTGACCATTTTTGGTGTAGCTCCAGCAAAACGTGTCACGACAATGGGAAGGGCTTATGGCCAAGCTTCGTATAAGCGGTATGTCCTCTTGTTCTATATACTGTTCCAGTAATCTAATATCCCACTCTTTTGATCCAGAATCAATAAGGTTGCTGACCGTCATTCTTGGATGTACGACTGGAACTCTGGCTCGAGCTGGCCGTGCTGGCGTTAATGAAATCCATGGATCCTGCCACACAATAATTTCATATCCTGAGTATACTTTGCTTCTGATACCCAAAATCAAGAGCTTTCTTGCCACTATAATACTTGACCACAGATAAGATGGGTTGTCCACTGAGCTTATTCGCACGGGCGAGCTCAGACGATAATATCTTCCCCGAAGAACTTCTGCCACTAGTGAGTCTGGCTATTGTACAAGACACCACAACTGCTTTGCTAGTAGTGCTAGATTGAATTCATGGATCATACGGAAACCAATTCCCCCTTTCTCTCTAGGTGCACACATCTTTTCCCATTTAGCCCAATGTATTCCTCGTTTTGGAGGATTTGAGCTCCACCAGAATTGAGCAATGGCACTTGTAAGGTTCTCACAAATTTCCAAAGGAAGCAAGAAACTGGACATGACATAAGTAGGGGGAGGACTAGTAAGATGGATTTAATTAGAACTTACTTCCCTCCTTTAGATAACCACCTACCAGTTAAGCCATTCACTCTATGTAGTAGTTTATCTTTTAGGAACGCAAATAACTTGCACTTCGAGCCACTGATATCCTCTGGAATACCTAAGTAGGATCCCATTCCCCCTTCGTTTTGGATACCCAGTGTATTTTTAATGAGTTGTCTTACCAAAGAGTAACGAGGATTTATCAAAGTTGATACATTGTCCTGATACTTGTCCATATTTTCTGACCACTTTCATAACTTCTTCACATTCACGGAGCTCCGCCTTACAAAAGAAAATGCTATCATCAGCAAAGAGAAGGTGCGAAACCGAGGGGCAAGCGCCAGCAACTCGCATCCCGGTTATTTTCCCTTGACTCTTTGCATGATTAAGAAGGCTAACAAGCGCTTCCGTGCATAGAATAAATATGAAAGGAGAAAGAGGATATCCTTGACGTAAACCTCTCTCGGGGATAATATTTCCCCTTGGTTCCCCATTCATGAGAACTTTGTACTTAACCGAGGTGATGCATCTCATAATCCAGTCAATCCATATCTCTGAGAAACCCATCTTTCGCATGACAACCTCAATAAATGACCATTCCACCCTATCATATTCTTTGCTCATGTCCGTCTTAATGGTCATTCGTTTAACTCTGCCACCTTGTTTTGTTTTCAGCGCGTGAAACATCTCCTAAGCTATCATTATATTATCAGTAATCTGTCTTCCAGCAACAAAGGCTGACTGAGTTTCAGATATCTGTTGAGGCACGACCTTCTTCAATCTTTGGCATAAGACCTTAGATATTATCTTATAGCTGACATTGCATAGGCTGATGGGTCTAAACTGTGGCATCTCATTAGGCTTAGTTGTCTTGGGGATTAGGAAAATGTTGGTATCATTCAGCCCCTGAGCCACTGTGCCTTCAAAACGAAATTGGTTAACCATATGAGTTAAATCTTCTTTAACAATATCCCAAAACTTCTGGTAGAATAGAGTTGTCATTCCATCTGGCTCTGGTGCTTTTTCAGGACTATGCTAGTTTAACCTCCCATTCGGTTACTGGTGCTGTGAGATCCTCATTTTTGTCCCAGTAATCGTTGTCGGGACCTCTGCTAGAGCATCCGCTATATCCTCTGGGTTAGAAGATTCAAATATTTGCCAAAAATAACTAGTCGCAATGGCAACTAGTCCTTCCTCGTCTTCTACAACATTTCCATTCTCGTCAAGGAGTCGTATAATCATATTCCTCGCTCTCCTTTGCTTCAGTAATGCATGAAAAAATTTTGAGTTCATATCACCTTCTCTCAACCAGAGGACCCTATTTTTCTGTTTCCAAAACATCTTTTCTGCTTTAAGAGTATTAGATAGTTCCTTTAAAGCCTCTTATATTTCCTCTGAAGTAGCATCATCATTTGAATAAAGATTCTCCGCCTTTTCCTTAAGCTCCTCCACTAACTTTCCTGAGTTGACATTGTTTTGTATCCTCCATTGACTCAGAGCTTTTCGACAACTAGCAATATGCTCCATTATATTCGCCCCAAGTGGTAGGTCCTCTGATTTCCATCTTTCAAGGATGACTTGCCTTAGTTCCCTTATTGTCCAACCAGCGATTATCAAATTAATATTTTTTCCTCACTGGTTTTGTAAGATATCCGCTAAGATACTTTTCCCCTGGTTGTGTTTTCCCTTTAGTTTAGACAATTTGTTGTACATAATACTTTACCTCTTATACTAATTCGACCTAATCTCTTAATCACCACAACACTCAGTTTATGTTCTTTGCTTTATGCAGGACGAGAGCTTTTACCTGTGGCATTCTTGTAGATAGTGGAGCTGTTGCTGCAAAGTCGCAACCTCTCTTTGCCAAAACTAGTAACATAAAGAGAAAACTATAGATGTTGATATAAATAAATTTACTAAAGGGGCCCATATCCAGGGCCGTGGTTATGTTATTGAGAGTTTCAGGGGCTATCTTGAGACACCTTTTATTTGTAAAATCCGAAGCCTATATTAATGCATTAACATAAAAATAATTTTGATTAAAAACGCACGTAAAAGTAACAACATAATATACTTTTGAATCATTTGACCACATATCTGTAATTTCTTTTGTAGTTATAGACAATAAATTTTAGTATTACTAATTTTACTTGGAAGTTTTTCCATCCTTTCATTATCTTTAATAAGCACTAAATATTTTTCATGTTTTGCCCTTTTACATAAGAAAACATTAAGAATCAGAAAAAAAACGTAAGATATTAAATCCTCTAATACTACATTACTTTATAATACTTTTATAGCCAACCAATCATGTGTATGTTCGATTTAAATAAATAAGAAATATAACTTTAACCATGTAAAAATATAGGAACTTTAAAAAAAAAATTGAACCAACTTAATGTCAAAGTATTGATATCATGATATATAATAGTATTCTTCACTAGATATTTATGATCTAATATACCTTTTATCAGAAAATTTTATTTTAATTTCCCTTCCCCCTTTTTGGTAAGCATACAATTTATATGTATATATGAGGTATTTTTGCAAGATTTTTGTAACTAAAAATTTATGCATGTGAAAAATGTAAACTTACTTTTTAGAAATCCACATTTCACTTTTCAAAAGCCTATTTTCAAACTGGTGATCTATTATCAGATTTTTTTTCGAAATGCCTGCAGTGATTTCAGAATAGGATTTTGCTGTGAGTTAACATTATTTTCAGAATAAGATTTTGAAATTCATCCATCTCAGAAACGTTTTCATGTGAAAGTGAATAAAACTGTAAGGTACTATTTTAGAGAAGTCCAAGTGAGACAAATTAAAATTGACAAAGAGAAGAATAAATTATGTTTCTTTTAAAAATACCTTAATCTCTGAGGCATGATTCAGGAGTTGATGCTGCTCCTCTTTTACTTTGTTGTACCGCCCAATGATACTTTTCATACTAAACATTATCCAGAAGAAATTAATATTAACAATGATATAAAATATTTTTAAAATAGGTCACTTAGTTATGTAAACAGTCTCAAAAATTAAAACATCAATATTAAATAAAATAGATACAAGTCTTATAAATCATGTAGTAATACAGTATAACCTCTATAAATTAATACTTGATAAATTAATATACAGTAAAAATATCTATAAATTAATATAATTTAATAGTTCCAAATTGACTTTTTGGTTCAATTAGTATCTCGATAAATTAATATCTCTATAAATTAATAAAAAAATATAATTTTGGTGTAGTCTCAGCATTATTAATTTGTAGAGGTTTCACTGTATTTTTTTTTTTAATTTTGAGCACTTACAGAAACATTTCGTATATAGAAATAAAATTATCTGGACTACTACAAAAACGTATTGTAAATAAAGTTTAAGGTGTTATGATTTAATAATGTATGGTTTGCCGTACGAATAGTAACAATAGTAGTAGTAATAATATCAAATGAATGCTATGATAAACTTAAAAATATAAGAATGATTTTTCTTAAATTCCTACATATAAAATACTAATAATTAATATATATATATAATATATATAAAACATCAAACACATGATAAAAAATTTAAAATTCTTACATAACATAATTCCAATATACAAACCTTAAATAGTTAAAGTAAAGATATCAATCATAATGTTAAAAGCCTATAAATCATTCTTATTTTTAACTGCTTTCAAAACTAGATTCTAGATCCTCAAACCTAAGTATCCTAAGTTAACAGCATCTAATGAGTCAAAATGATCTTTATTTCTTCTAACGAATCAAATTTGATATAATCTCTTCGCATATTAATTGTTTTTATTGTGTTTTCCGTTAGAAATGTGTTTTCTAAAAGACTTTGTTTTTTTTTTTGTTTTTTTTTGAAACTTGAAAAGACTTAGTTAATAGAGAGAAAAAAAAAATACGATGGAAACGAGCTTCCATGCAACGTAGATCAAAATAATACTTAACATGTCTTAGATGACTTTTAGGGATTTCTATGGTTTTGATTGCAATTTGGGTTTAGATACTTAAGAAATTAGTCGAACATGAATGAGTCTAATATCCATGGAAGATAAACAAATAGTTTTTTTTTTCTCATATAATTTTGTTTAATGTAAATGTTGATTGCTGAATGTTTATTTCCGTCCTGTTTTGTATTTTTAATCAACGAGACATTCAGAAAAATACGCGGTTGTAATCCTTACATACTTAGTTACATACTTAATATGAAACTGCATAATGCAATTCTTTCTTTTTTTAAGAATGATCGCATAATGCAATTTTGTATACCTAATAAAACACGAAATCACATGATAGTCTTCTATATTTTATATGGAAAGGTCACAAAATCAGCATATAATGGAAATAGTTAACAAGAAAATAAATTAAATTCCAAAAAGAGTACAATATAAACAATTCAAATCTAAATTCTTATACACTAAAAGAGGATGCAAAAGTCAAAAGTTTGATCTGCATATGTTCTTACTACTATAATTTTAGACTTAGCATGACGTGAAAGGCCAACTGTTATAATTGATACGCTTGCTACATACTCAGACTCAACATATATTTACTTGTCTGAATGTATTAATGAAGAAAAACCATTTGAGTTAATTAAGAGTATCCAAATCATATTACCTAAGCGAATATTACAGTGATAGGCTGGACTCAAATCAATAAGTACAAAAGTAGAGTATAATAAGGTAGACCAAGTCTAAAGATGAGTAAACCTGTTTTGTAACTAAGAAACAAATATAAAATATTCCACGAAAGAGCTCTTCGTATCCCTTAAAACATATACTGTAACCCTATTCAGAAGCTAATATTTAGAGATGAAACATGGGCATGACTATGAGTAACAATTTTGTTTACATACACATGTCTTCCCAAAAGTAACCGCAATAAAGAGAAGTAAGGAATCTAACAGGCAAGTAAATGCAACGTCAAAGTTTCAAGAAAAAAGTAAATGCAACTCAAATAAGAAAAAAAAAATAGAAATAACGACAAGAAGATTATTTTTTATTATTAAGAGCTGACCTTGAATTGCTTGCGAAGTCGTAGAGCTTGCCCGTGCTTGAGAAGATGATAACACCAACTTCAGCATCACAAAGAATTGATAACTCTTTAGCCTTCTTAAGCAACCCACTTCTTCTCTTGGAGAAAGTCACTTGTCTACTTGTGGAATTATCAATCCTTCTTATAACTATTTTCCCTCTCCCCATCTATGTGCATCACCAATTTCAAGAAGTATGCACATCGTTAATGTCGGAAATGATTAAATCTAGATGAATTCTTGATTCAAACCTTACTTTAGATTTGTTTTCTTTTATAGGTTTCCTGATTAATTGTATTGAAATTATAGGTATATGTACTCGTGAAGATTTTACTTACTTGATTAGGGTTTTTTCAAATATAAGGAAAGAAGGCAGAGGAAGACGAGAAGCTTCTTTGTTTTTTTCGTCAATAGATATGCCTTCTGAGTTTTCTCTTTGTGTATATATGGCAAAAGAACGGATTAAGAACAAAACCACTGCTGGTATTATAACAATAAGCAGTTTAGTAAAGTCTCCGTTGCGAGAGTATAATAACCTTCCGTACTCGCTTTTAGACACGCAATTCTGATTGGGTCAAAAATCTTTGACCTCGTAACTTGTTAAGATCGCGAGGCGAAGATTCTGGCGAGCATGTGAAGAGCGAGTAGAGTCAAATGTGGACAGAAGCGCGTGGGTTTAAAATATCCTCGGACGCTCAGATATAAACCCACGAATCATGGGGCGATGAAACAAAGTGGTATTGAAGTAAGCAATAGATGACGGACACATGGATACTAGAGAGATGCTTTTGTTTCTCCGAGGGGTACTTTGTAAATTTCGCAATATATCTTTCTGTAATTGACAATGTTTAAGTCTTTATTTGGCTTTTGGCAGAGTTGGTGCTGTACTTGCACTGTTGTCCGATGATGTAGTCTTTCTCAATTATAATTATTTTTCATACTTTTTTATTGGGAAATTTGATGGCATCATTTTTTCTTTACCAGTTTTGATATTTTGTCCTTAGAAGCTTAACCTCACTCCATATTAGCTTAACGGTCAGTCCGTACACATGATGTTGAGGCATTAATATGATTTTGATATTAATGGTTACAGTTATTTCTATGACATATATTCCATTTTTTCCTCTTTTGACATCGAAAGACAATTGTATTGCTCAAATGAAATGTAATATAAAAACTTATGTGGAATATAAAAACTAACAAAAACTAAACAATGATGAAAAGCTCGAACACTCCTGGCTAAAGCGTCTGATATTCGGTTTGACGTCTTTGGTATGTAAGTGATCTTGAAATCCTAGAATCTTCTTTCAATAGATGTTATCTCTGCCCGTTTCTGTTGAAAACTTTGGTCATGCTTTTGAATTCTGAATCATAGATATGGCATCTTTACAGTATCACAATATGTCCCAAAGTATTGACATGTTGTGTGTTAAAATATCCCATATACCAAATTAGTGTATCTCATTCTGAATGCAAAAATGATAATCATCTCTCATTATTTCTAAACCAAGTGCTTTTTCCGTAAAATCTTCTAAAATAATGTTTACTGGATAATTCTTGTTTGGATAGAAATATCTTTGTTTCTTTTCTGAATGGAACATAAGGAGTTTGCTCCTTGTATCTTTGTTCAGATGTGCACGTTATATATGGTATTGCCATCTCAACATATATGGCTTATTCTTGCAATTGATACAATACTCCACAGTTTTTAGCCGTTGATTTTGCTAAGACCAATTTTGACCCAACAGTTAGCCCCCCAACTCACTAGAATTGCATGTGATTTAGAAGTTTGAATCAATGCTAAGTGTTTCTTATCTGATCTAGAAGTTTTAAGCAAAGTGAATACTTGATTGGATCACCTTTTTATATCCTTATTAGATGGAAGTCCTCTCTCCATTTTTATCATCTCTCAAGAACTCTTCTAAGGAAAAAGCCCTTTGTTTTCTCTTGCTAATTTGAAAGGCTGTTTTGTTGTCATCAAGTGATTCAGATGTCCCATCTCATCTACGAGCACCAAGGGCACATCCCTTGGTTATGGGAGGTCCAACTAAGAGTTCTGAGAATAGCGTATGATGGGCGTCGATGACATAGCCTTTATGAGTTCACTAAAAATGCCTACTATAACATATTTGCTAAGAATGCACAAATTTCTTGTAGTGTATATAGTCTTGTAGTTGCCTCTGACTTTCCTTATGAACATTCAAAAAACGATGATTCATCAGGGATTGTAACCCCTTGTTCATCAATCAACTGGCATGCTGCGTTGCACGCTCGGCCCTCAGGATCTCGTAGGACCCCTATCTCACCGGCCTTCAAAATCGTAAGCGTAGACATTCTTGCCTTCTGCCCAATGGTGTCAATCGATGCTAGCATTTTGTCGATCCATACTAGTTGTCCACAGTCCGAGTTCTTCATCAAAAATATATGTTTCAACATGAAAAAGAAATAATTTATAAGTAAATAGGAAATTAAAATCTAGTCTATACACTAATCAAAATCTAATGGCAGTAAAAAAATGTCTCCAGTAACGGGCGCCAATTTGATATCCTCAGATTAACCTCAAGCTACTCTCTCAAATAAGAAGTTAATTGTAGTACTTAAGGATTGAATTGATAAACTCTCGATTGCACAATAGACTCATTGTTTTCAAAGTAAATCTAGAGAGTAAATAGTGAAATCAGCAAACAGAGAAAGAAGAAGTAGCCTGTAAGTTATCAATTTGAGGAACACTAGACTTTAGGGAACTCGCATGTACGAGAGGATTGAAAACTAAATAAATTATCAGAGATTTATTACAGAACTGTTCTTTAACTCAAACTCAAATGATAATCAGTAGTCTCTCGGTGTAATGATTATATAATGCATGTCTGAACACTACAATTTCAACTCTTGTATGTGAATTCAATTATTCAAGAAAAGCATTCAATTCAGGTGTTGACATTCAATTCGTATGTGAATTTAATTATTCAAAAAAGCATTCAATTTTGAATTTTTGAAGCGTTACTTAATGGTTTTCTGAATCAATATTAATGTTAGGAAAATCAATTGGTTCTTCATGTGGTCGATCTTAATGATAGGTGTAAGGTTGATCATCTTAAACCTAAACACTTAAAAATGACTGCACATGAATTAAAAAGACTCTAGAAAATGACTTATATCATGACAAAAAACAGATAAAAACCATGATATATCATATGTATATGTACCTCATCAAAGGATCCATTTAAAAGTTATGTAGCATATTCAATAATATCCCCTTGCCACCAAAACCAAGTCCATAAGCATGAATTTTGTTTCTCATGTCTCATTCTTCACCATTAAATGAAGTTTAAATCTAAAAACAGAACAAAATTTTGTAATGTTAAAGCAGATTGAATAAAATGGTGTATCCATAAGTTGTTTAAGTGCCTAAACATTATCTTTTTTTACCTTGGTGACACAGAACTACTTTTTCCTTGCATCCCTCACACCACCAAAAATGTGTCCATTAAGAGTCTTCACATTAGTTGCCACTTTAAAAATATTTTATTGCATATGCCACAACCAAATTAATATCATCCCTAGTCTGAATCAATTGCATATAACACATGACCAAGAATTTTTCAGCTTACATATCAGTGGTATAGTAAGAATAGTTATAAATTATAATCTACTAGAATGAATAAGAAATCTTAACAAAACAGAGCATTAACAAAGTCAATAACTTCAATATTCATGCTTATCTTGCACACCACTAATAGTTTTCTGCTTTTTTTCACGAAAAAGCTTTAATTGATTAGTTGGACCTCATAAGAAAACCCCAACAAACAAAGCAAGAGTGTCAGCCCAAAACAGGGGTCATTACAGAATGGTGAAGAGCTGCTTTGGCTAAAGAGTCAGATAGAGAGTTATTCGATCTAGCAAAGTGAGAAAAGGATAGGGAGGTGAATCCAGATGAGATTGATCATATATCACTGATGATTTTGATCAACTCTTTACTCTGGATCCTTCTCAAGTTTTGCATATCTTAACATACAAACGGCAAGAGATTCTCCTCTTCAATAAACCTTCACATCTAATTTAAGCATAATAAATTCCTTAGTAAAAAATAGGAATCAAATCTATAATTCTTCTTTTACAATGCTAAAAAGTCTTCTTACAATTGTTTGAACATTTCATCTTTTGCTATTGGAGGATTTATCAGGATGTGTGATGCCTCCAATGCAGTGTAGAGTTGCACTTCTCCGCTCAAATATAAAACCAGCTAAAAAGATTAAACTTACAAATTAATTAATGTTTATACTAGGATAAGATCCGCGCCTTGCGCGGGGTGAAATTGTTATTTTTATTATGTTTGGAGAATGTAACAATAGTTCCGTTTCATTTGGATTAGGGGTGTTCAGTCCGGATGTCGGGTTGGTTTCAGTTTAGTTTTTTTCGATATTTAGGATAATAAAATATAAATTAAATTCATATTTACTTTGGTTTGATTTGATTTATATAACGTCGGTCTTCAGTTTATTTGGTGGTCAAAAAGTCATTTATTAAAAAAATATTATATATTTAAATAAAAGTATAAAAACAAAAATATACTTCTATCATCTAATAGAAAAAATTGTAAAGAATTTCAATTAATTGTTGTCCATCAAATTTATAATCTTTACTTCAATTAACTACTGAAAATAAATAAAAAAAAGATAAAAAAAAAGACTAAGAAAATAGGAAGCCTCAGTGACAGTAAATTGTTACTTAGGTATAGCTCAAATGATTCAAATGATTTAATGATTAGGAACCATTTTAATGAATTTAGAACCAACATCTTATTATTTTCAAAATCGAATTACTTTGACTTTAGTCTTTTACATAGTTTTGAAATGTCTCAAATAGACGACTAAATTGATGCAACCAATTTTGTTTTTTTAAATTGTTAGTATATATATATATTATTTAATTTGAATATTTATTAAAAAAAAATTCATATTAATACAATTTAAGATTATTTGTATCTTATTATAACAAAATAAATTAAGCTAAAGTGGGATCTTCAAATTTCTATTAATTTATAGACATTTTGAAAAATTTAAAATATCTAAATGTTTTTATTGTATAGTTAATGTGTTATTTAATATCTTTTTATAATATAAATAAAACAAAAAGAACTAAGATACAAAAATTGTTATCAAATATTTCTTATTCATAATCATTTATTTTCATATATATGTTAATCATATTAGATAATTTCGTGGCTTTTATTTAAGGAAAGTGAGAGATTATTTTTTGTACAATATATATCAGTTTGATAATTAGTTTAATAAAAAGTGTAATATAAATTAAGATGGACCAACCTATTTTCTAAGAATAGTATATTTTATATATAGAATATTTTATATAATTAATTATTTAATGAGATTTCATAATCATAGGGTTCTATGATCATTCATATCGTTTTATAACAAAATATTTAAATCATTGATAACAAAATTTTCAATGTGAAAAATTTAATAAGTCTATAATTTATAAATGTTCTTGAAAATTCATTGAAAGTTTTGAAATTAAAATATTTCTGTAATCGTATATGGTATATAGTTTAATCTATATATACATATATATGTATATTTGTTGCATTACTAAATGATACTTTTTACTCATATTGTTTTAAAATCATGTGTATCTTGTTACAATAAAATGTTAAACCATTTATCATTAATTTTTGAACATAATAATTTTATTAGTTTTAGTCATTTGCTATCATTTTTTGAAAGTCAAAATATCATTTACGGAGAAAAACTATATTTTAATTTTATAGCTAATTTTATTGATTAATATATTTTAATAATATGAAATTTAAAAAAAAAATGATGGATGAGATATAAATTGTTATCAAATATTTATTATTATAGTCATTAATTTTCATATATATATATTAGTCATTTATGGTAATTTCATAGATTTTACTTTAAGGAAAAAAATAGTTATTATACCTAGCAGAACAATCATAAATGATTATATCGTAAATACCATATCATATAATTTGATCAACGAATATATCTAGCAACATATAAAAATTGAATGTGGATCTACTTGTTTTTTAATTGAATGTAACTAACTACCTAATTGAGTGACACCTAAACGTGGAATCTTTTTAAATTATTACAAAATTGATACAATTTTTCAAATGTTTCTCCTTTAATGTACAGGGGATTCTACAGTTTAAGACACTAAATATAGCTTAAACCTCTAAGTTGTCGGTTCTTAGAAAATCTGATTAGACAAATAGGCATCCCTTCTTCATTTTGTGTGCAAGCTTTATATACGATCTCAGCAAACTTGCCCATGGACGACATGGAATTTTTGAATCAATGTAATGTTGGCAAAAAGATGAGTAACATAAAAAACATGTAACATATTATTTGCAGTGGTACAAAATTATAAAATTAAACGAAAAATCTTTGCATCGGACTTGATGTCACGGAGATGAAACTCAAGTTTCCTCCTTGGTTTGTCTGAACACCGAATTCTTTCTAGCTCTCCCAACCCTACAACCTGGCCAGCTAAGTCTTCAATAACCACTGTAAACAAAATCCAGTTACATATGTTTTTTCTTTAATAAAAGATATATGAAATCGTTGTAAATAATACAAATTACTACAAGAAAACATCGTTATTCTGAGGAACATTCCGAGAGAAAATAAGTTCCTCAGAATTTTCTGACCAAAAACCGAGGAAACCAAGAAATATGGTTTCCTCAGAATTTCCTAGAAATTTGTGGTTTCCTCGGTATATTCCGAAGGAATACCGAGGAAACCATGTTCGTCGGAAAAACCGACAGGGATTTTAAAAATTCTGAGGACATTTTGTAGTCGTTAGAGAGCCGTTGGGAGATTCGTTGGAAGATTTTAAAAATTCCGAGGAAGTGTAGGTTCCCCTCAGAATTTCCTTGGAATTTCCTCAGTATGTCGGCAGGATTTCATCTATAAATACATCCACCCCTCTTCCTCTTCATTCACTCCATTTCTTCTTCTTCCCTCATACTATCACGATTTTGGTTTCAAAAAAAACATGTCTTTATCAAATTATTTTCGTTCTTGGATCGATCGATCTCATTTGGATCTGGACACGAGATTGCTTACGGAAGAATACCAACGAGGTATAACTGAATTCATGGGGTTAATTCGCCGACAACCGGACACAGAAACAGGTAAGTTAAGATGTCCTTGCTCTAATTGTAAAAATATAAAGGTTATTAAAGAGTTGGATGTTTGGCCTCATCTATATTTGAGTGGGTTTACACGAAGGTACAAAATTTGGTATCATCATGGGGAAACTGATTATGAACTTTGTAGTACTAGCGAACCTCAGCCGGCGGTTAGATTAGAAGAACCAATTAGAACGGATGTAAATTATGGTGTAGGTGCTGAGCAGATGGTAACTGATCATTTTAGAGGGGAAAATTTACCCAATACAGAAGCTAGGAGATTTTATGATATGTTGGATGCTGGAAAGCAACAATTGTACGAAGGTTGCAGAGATGGTCATTCAGCTTTATCATCTGCTACAAGATTGATGGACATTAAAACAGATTATTACTTGGCTGAAAATTGTGTGGATGAGATAGCTGATTTTGTTAAAGGTATTCTACCCGAGGATAATGTAGCTCCAGGTTCATACTACGAGGTTCAGAAACTCGTAGCTGGTGTTGGTTTATCTTATCAGGTAATATATGTATGCAGCGATAACTGCATGATTTATTGAAGGGCGGATGACCAGCATATTACATGCAAATTTTATGGAAAGCCTCGTTATAAAGATACGAGTTGAAGAGTTCCAGTGCCATAAAAAAAGATGTGGTATTTGCCTTTGACGGAAAGGTTGCAGAGGCTGTATCTTTCGGAACACACAACACAACGAATGAGATGGCATGCGGAGCACTCAACAGATGGTGAGATTAGACATCCTTCAGATGCAAAAGCGTGGAAGCATTTGCAATTAAAGTATCCCGACTTTGCGTACGAGAGAAGAAATGTCTACCTAGGATTATGTACTGATGGTTTCAGCCCGTATGGGAAGAGTGGAAGACAATATTCTCTATGGCCAGTCATTATTACACCATACAACTTACCCCCAAACTTGTGCTTGCGACGAGAGTTTTTGTTTCTCTCCATTCTCGTTCCCGGTCCAGAGCATCCTAAGAGATCACTTGATGTGTTTCTTCAGCCACAAATATATGAGTTGCAACAACTATGGGCTGAAGGTGCTGAAACATACAATATTTCGTGTAAACAGAACTTTCAAACGCGGGCAGTAATAATGTGGACAAGAAGTGATTTTTCAGCATATGGTATGTAATCTGGATGGACAACGCATGGGAGGCTATCATTTCAATATTGTCAAGATGACACAGATGCTTTCCAACTAAAGTACATAAGAAAAACGTGTTGGTTTGATTGTCACAGACGATTCCTACCACCTGATCATCCATACCGTCGGAATAAGACTTTGTTCAGGAAGAACAAGCAGGTGTTTGATGGTCCACCTGAGGAAGTTAGTGGGAAAGGTTTGAAGACACAACTAAGAGATTTTGGTGCAGCAAGGACGCCAGGCGTCGGTGGACATGATCGTTTTCCGGTAGATGTTGTTGGAGAACTACATAACTGGCACAAAAAAAATATTTTCTGGGATCTGCCATACTGGGAGGATAATCTGCTAAGGCATAATTTAGATGTCATGCATATTGAGAAGAACTTTTTTGACAATCTCATGAACACGATCCTTAACGTGCAAGGTAAAACAAAGGATAATTGAAGTCAAGACTGGATTTAGTCGATATATTTGCTTGTTCAGAACTTCATGTTGATGAGAATGGTATGGCTCCTTTTCCCATATTCTGACTTGATGCAGAGGGGAAAAGATGCGTTCTTTGATTGGATTTCAAACGATGTGGAGTTTCCAGACGGTTACGCATCTAATTTGCGTAACTGTAAAAGAAATGAAGGAAAGTTTATTGGCTTGAAAAGTCACGATTGTTATGTGTTGATGCAGCGCCTCCTTCTGTTTGCCTTCAATGAACTATTACCACGAAATTTTCATGAAGCAATTGCAGGGATAAGTGCTTTCTTCTGCGATTTATGCACGAGATCAGTGACTCTTGAAGGTATTGAAAATCTGAAGACTAACATAGCCGTGATTCAGTGCAACCTTGAGAAGATATTTCCTCCATCATTTTTTTGATGTTATGGAGCATCTTGTTATTCACCTGACAAGAGAATTGGAACTTGGTGGTCCTGTAGAGTATAGATGGATGTATATGTATGAGCGGTATATGTTCCATTTGAAGAAGATGGTGAAAAATTTAAGTAGGGTGGAAGGTTCTATAGCCGCACAGATGATCAATGAAAAAATTTCAAACTTTGCCGAGTACTACTTTCCAGCAGAAGTTCAGACCAAAAAAAGAAGACATGTTCGGCATGATGATAGAGGCGAACGGACAACATATCATGTTAAGGTTCAAGACATTTTCACATATGTTGGACGACTTGGCGGAAAACCAAAGGACCGTCGACTTACTGAGCAGGAGCGAAGTCATTTGCAAACATATTTGCTCACCAACTGCGAAGATGTTCTTCAATATGAGATGTAAGTTTATTATATTACAAATTTTTATTTTAACAAATTGACATTTAAATCTTAATTAATTATATCTTTGTGATCATATGTACAGGATTTTCATGGCAGAAAAGCGGTTCGAATATAGATAGCCACAGAGGAGGAACTAGAAAAAATGAAGCAGAGAGAATTTGATGGATGGATGTTTACTTATGTGAGTGCCTTAAACAAATTAAAATATAATTTATCACATATTTATACTAATTCATATTTATTGATATAACCTACATATGTGCTATTAATAGGTGTCTGTTGGTTTGGCCAGAGGTGAAACATTTGACGATTGGATACGCGAGATGGTGGTTGGCCCAAACTGTGTTGGGAAATCATATCCAAGATTTTGTACTCGAGGATATGCATTCACAACTGAAAAAGAGTAGACGTTCGCGTACGACCTATGATGCTCGCGTTTGTTCTGCATCAGGAGATGATGTATACTACAGACACATACATGAGATTATGGAAATCAAGTATTTGGGCATGCTTGGATTGCGCAGTACTGTTTTCTATTTTGATTGGCACGACAACACTCCAGACCGAGGTGTGAGAACATATGCGTTTGGTGTTACATCAGTACATTCGAGGCGAAAGCTGCAATATTATGATCCTTTCATTCTTGCTTCTCAGGCCGATCAGGTACGTAAATGTTAATTATTCAGAATGATTGATCATAATTTATACTTTTACTAATATTTTTTTAAATGTTACAGGTTTGTTATATCAAGTATCCCCGGGTAAAGAACAAAGATGATCTATGGGTTACTGTTACAAGACTCAACCCGAGAGGCCGAGTTCAGGGAAGTTCTGAGCTGGAAGACCCTGATATTCGTGTACACGCACACCAATTAACCTAATGTGCACACTACCACAATCGAATGGTATGTCGATGTAGCACTTTAGGATCGAATCCACAAAGACCAACTATTACACTTTATTTCTATTGGATCAGTACTTAGCTAAAACAATATAGGGGTTTTGAGATTAAGGGTATCGTAACAAGCAGCAAATAAAATAAATGTATTAAAGTTTCAGATTATAAAGGAGCTAGCCTAGGGTTGTTTATTCGAGTGTTCACAACCACAAGCCAAACAATTATTCAGGTTTTATTATACGCAAGTCTAGAACTCGGATCACTCAAGTAGAACAGTCCACTATCGTGGTACTGCTCCCTATGCTGATCGATCTCACCGTCTAACTGTCGTTGAGGTGAGAAGCGATTGCAAGCAATAGAGATCAGGTACGACAGGTTCACAAAACACCCTAATATCTACTTTCGCTGATTAGGGATGCAATGCTCATTCATAACAGATCTAGCAACCTATTACACGGTTAATGAACAGGTTAAACCTAGGATCTAACAATAAGCGGCCAGTTTACTGCAAGCAATNAGGTAGTCTTCTCTATGGCGATAGAGATGGAGCCTTCTCCCTTTACAATGAACAAAATCCTCAAATCCTAATGTCTCCAATAGTTTCTTGTGTCTCCAAAAAAGCGTAGAATGATAGTGAGAAACAGAAAAATATGATATATCAAAACCACAGGCGGCTCGAAGAGAAAAATAAGAGAATTAGGGCAAATCCCGAAATAAGTGTAGTTTCCTTAAAAATCTCTGCCGCTGGAACAATCACTTGGGTGTTCTGCTCGATCGGGAACAGTCCTGCGTGAAAATCACCAAACTGCATTGGCTTTTGCCTCTTTTGCTCCAACAGGTCCATCTCCTATCCAGTGCAACTCCAGACCTGTAATGACTCGAAAAGGACTAGAAAGACTCGATAAAGACTTGAAAATCAATTAGAAAACATATATACAATGATGTATAAAACACCATATATTAGACCCACTACAACCAATCACATACGGCAACTTAAGTGCAGCAGAAGATGTAGCTGAAGGTGGCCTTGTAGTCGATTTAACCGACTTCGCAGAGGAAGCCGTTGTTCACGCAGAGGATGAACCAGTTATTGGAGAGTTTCACCAAGATCCAGATTCAGATTCAGCTGGTGATGAGGACTCGGAAACAGACTAGATTCTTTTTTAATAAAAATGCCGAGGAAATTCCGAGGGACTTTAGGTTTTCCTCAGAATTTCCTCGGAATTCAACTTCTCGATATAAGGATTTGATTATAAAGTATTTTTCCTCGGAAATCCCTCGGAATATTCCGAAGACATTCCGAGGAAGGTATGGGTTTTCGGTTTAAAACTCATAGTTCCTCGGAATTTCCTCAGAATATTCCGAGGAAATTCCGAGGAAGGCCATGGTTTTCAGTATTTCCTCAGAATTCCCTCGGAATATTCTGAGGAAATTCCGAGGAACTAGATGTTTTAAACCGAAAACAATGTTTTGCAGATTGAATAACATGTATATAATCTTCATTAAGTGTTTTAACCAGATTATGAAGTCGAACTTTGGTGTTTTAGACGATAACAAACACTTTTACGATTGCATGAATGAAAACCACACCACATAACACATAAAACTTTAATAAACGTTAAAGGGAATACTTACAATTATTTTTGAAATTTTGTTATTTCATGGTTTTTGATCATCTATACAAAGAATCCTCAATGGTATGCATTACATTTGTATAAGAAATGAAATAGGGTAAAATAATCGAGGTTTTGAAACCCGAAACCCTGTTTCCTCGGAATTTCCTCAGAATATTCTGAGGAAATTCCGAGGAACATATGTTCAAACAATGTTTCCTCGGAATTTCCTCAGAATAGGTTCCTCGTAATATTTTCATTTACCCGGGTCACCTTAGCCGCCAAACATTTCGCGAAAATGAAAATTAAAGAAACCGAGAAAATTCTGAGGAACCCTGTTAATAATTCCGAGGACATTACGACGGATAATGTCCGTCGGACCTCTCATAAATTAAGTTTGGCCGATTCTTTCTTCCCATCTCCTCTCTTCCTCTCCTCTCCTCTCTTCCTCTCCGCGGCTAGGATTCTTTCTCTGTCGAATTCCGGCGAATCTCCTCCTCATCCTCATATCTCATATCTTCATCCTCATATATCATGTAAGAATCATCCCTTACACCTCTTATCTCAATTTTTTAGGGTTTTGGAAGTTAGATCTCGAATTTTAGGTTGTTTGATTGTAAATTCTAGGATTGGATAGCTTAGGATATATATGTTTGGATTGTTGTTTTATTTTTTTTTCAATTTATTTTTTGTTTTGGTTAAAATTCAAAACGTTTTTCAAGTTTTAAAACGTTTTTTGATTTTTTAAAAACGTTTTTTTTTTATTTTTAAAAACGTGTATATGATTTTTAAAAACGTTTTTATGATTTTTAAAAACGAGTATATGATTTTTCAAAACGTTTTTCAAGTTTCCAGTAATAAACTATGTATAATAAAACGTTTTTATAGTTATTAAGACTATTTATATAATTAATAAACTATTTTATATATTAAAACTATTTTTATAATTATTTTTTTATATATTAAAACCATTTTTATAATTATTAAACTATTTTTTTATATATTGAAACTATTTTTGTAA
Organism: Erucastrum elatum; assembly: GCA_900406325.1. Lineage (NCBI taxonomy): Eukaryota > Viridiplantae > Streptophyta > Magnoliopsida > Brassicales > Brassicaceae > Erucastrum > Erucastrum elatum. The sequence continues at coordinate 23,358 of OVBX01000732.1, forward strand.
TTCTTAAACTATTTTTTATATGTTAAAACTATATTTTATATGTTAAAAAGATTTTTTGTAATTATTAAACTATTTTTATAATTATTAATACTATTTTAATAATTATTAAACTATTTTTATAGTATTTAAACTATTATTTGTAATTATTAAATATTTTTAATAGTATTAAAACTATTTTTGTAATTATTATTAAATATTTTTAATAGTATTAAAACTATTTTTGTAATTATTAAACTATTTTTTATATATTAAGATTATTTTCCGGTAATCAGGAAAATTATTTATATTTTTGTGATTAAAAGCTATTTATTGATTTTTTAAAATTTAAATTTATTAGAACTAATTTTTAAATATATTTTTTTAATTTACATGTCTTATGATTATCAGGGCCAGCCTCGACAGCGTCGTAGTCGTGCTGGTTCGAGGAGCAACTCCATTCAGGATTTTCCATCGCCACACAGCTCCTACCATACATCTCCCTCTCCAATTCCCTCTCATGCTCCTTCCACTCCCGTTGCTGCACCCGCTGCTCCTCCTGCTCCTCAGGGTCCTCCGGGAGTGATGAGAGTTGCGGAGTTTGTTCGACAGCCCGGTCGTGACCATCTTTCCTATCTCACTCCGTATCCACATGGACGGGGTCAAACATGGTAATTAAACCTATTTTTTCATTAAAAATTTGATTTATTTTTAATAATTTTTTTTTATTAGGTTCAACTGATCTTCGAACGGGATCAGCGCATGGATCAACCGTATGATGTATTCGGCCCTCGACAAGGGACATCCGACTTTCACTGACTTCCCAACCGACAAGCAGCATCTGTGGTTTCAACAGTTTCGGTAAGTATTCTAATTTCTTACTTATATTTTTTATCTTTACTGTAATTTTTCTACTAATTGTGTTTTATTTTCAGCAAAAATTCAACTGGAATGCCGATGATACGTTGTATATCTATCACCAATTCGTCCATAAAGTTATGGACAACTATGGGAAGCAGATCCACGAGTGGAAGAAGAAGTGGAAATAAACAAAGTGGTTTTTTTATTTATTAAATAATTTTTAATTTATTAAAATATTTTTATTTAACAATTTTGTTTTTATTAAAAGTTCCCAAAGTCTCAATCATTACTTGCAAGGATTTATAAAGGATGATACTATAACTCGTCGACATTCTTACAGTCGACAATAGGGGTATCAAAATGGGTCATGACCCATGGATTGACCCAACCCAAATTGACCCATTAACCCAAATGAACTGTTTATTTTTGATTCAATGGGTTAATAGGTTATCAGGTTAATGGCTTAACAGGTTGATGGGTTAACAAGTTGATGGGTTAACAGGTTAAATAGATCTATTGGGTTGGATCATATTTGAGGTATTTAATTTAATTTTTTTTTTAAATACTGTGATTAAAAAAATTCACACTAAAATCCCAAAACAACAAAAATGTGTTTTCACGCCAAAATCTCAAAAACGTGTTTTCATGTCAAAACCATAAAACATATTTCCCGCAAAAACCGAAAAACGAATTTTCCCGCCAAAATCGAGAAATATCGTTTTCCTGCGGAAATCGAAAAATCTCGTTTTTTCGCCAAAATTGAGAAATCTTGTCAAAATTGAGAAATCTTGTCAAAATTGAGAAATCTTATTTTCCCGCCAAAATGCAAAAACGCATTTTCCCGCCAAAATCGAAAATTTTTGTCTTCTTGCCGAAACTGAAAAACGTATTTTTCCGCTAAAACAGGAAAATCTTGTTTTCCCGCCAAAATCGCAAAAACATGTTTTCCTGTCAAAACCAGAAAATCTTGTTTTCCCGCCAAAACCGCAAAAACACATTTTCCCGCCAAAACCAGAAAATCCTGGTTTCCTTCTGAAACCGGAAAACTTATTTTTCCGCTAAAACTAGAAAATCTTGTTTTTCCGCCAAAACCGCAAAAACATGTTTTCCGCCAAAACCAGAAAATCTTAATTTCTTGTCGAAACCAAAAAAAGTTATTCCGTTAAAACAAAAAAATCTCGTTTTTCCGCGAAAATCACAAAGCGCGTTTTCCCGCCAAAATCGTAAAATATGTTTTCTTGTTAAAACCAAAAATTATGTTTTCCCACCAAAATCGAAAATTCTCATTTTTGCCAAAACCGAGAAATCTTGTTTTTTCGCAAAAATTAAAAATTTCAGTTTTCCACTTAACAAAAAAAAATTCTTATACACTACAAATAATAAATATGTTGGGTTGATGGATCAACCATTAACCCATCTGACCTTCTTAATTTAATTGGTCATGGGTCAACCCAACCCATTCAATGAATGGGTTGGGTTGACCCATGATCCATTATCAGTCAACCCATTTGGGTTATAGATTGGGTTGACCCATTTGACCCATTTTGACACCCCTAGTCGACAAGTTCAACTAGTTCTTCGTATGGATGGAAATCCATTCAAGAGGGTAAAAACCTTCTCAAGCAAGGTCTGATTATGCAAGTGGGTAATGGTAAAAACATTCGAGTTTGGGAGGATTTTTGGCTACCTGTCTGTCCACCTCGTCGTTTGGAGTCACCTTGTATTTCTTCCTTTATGGCAGTATCGGATTTAATTGATCACACCACAGCGACTTGGAAAGAGGATAAGTTGAATGAATACTTGCTGCCGAGGTAGAGTTGATTAAGACTATCAGATTATCGAAATATAATCACAATGATCAGTATGTTTGGCCTTTCACAAACGATTTGAGTTATACAGTGAAATCGGGTTATTGGGCAGCAACACATCTTTTTTTGGGCGAGGCTCCAGTATTACCTCCTGAGGGTTCTCTAGTTTTGAAGTCTCAGATTTGGAAGTTAGAAATTCTTCCAAAAATACAACATTTCTTATGGCGGACCATTTCAGGGGTGTTGCCTACATATGTTCAGTTGTGTACTCGCGGAATTAATACGGATCCAACTTGTTAAAGATGTTGTGTAGATGATGAGACAATTAATCATGTCCTTTTCCTCTGCCCGCATGCTCAAGCTACTTGGAGATGTTCAGGTCTACTGCTTAGTAACTATCAGTCTCAAGATCTTGAAGAGAATATTTCTTCTTTGTTTGCCTTTATGAATAGTAATGCGACCCCTGCTATGATTGCCAAGCTTTCTTTTTGGGTGATGTGGTATATTTGGAAATCAAGAAATGAGTTTATATTTGCACGAAGAAATGTGCATCCAATGGAGGATATATCTCGAGCGTTAGAAGCAAATGCTGAGTGGAATGCGATGTATATCAGTAAAAAGTCCTCCTCGCCTCCGGTAATTAAATCTTCTAATTGGGAACCTCCTCCTCTAGGTTGGTTAAAGTGTAACTTCGACTGTAGTTTCCGTGGAAATAGTGGAAGTGCAGGACTTGGATGGATTGTTCGGAATGCAAATTCTTCTCTTCTGTGTGCGGGAATGATGCGGATCTCTAATGTTCAAAATTCTTTACAAGGGGAAGCTTGTGTTTTTTTAAATGCGATGCAACAAGTATGGATTCGTGGATGGCGTAACGTTTGGTTTGAAGGTGACTGCAAGGAACTAGATAATGTTGTCAATCAGGTGGTTCCTACTCATGCTCAGATTGGTAATGTTCTTCATGATATTCGATACTGGATGGCTTTACTATCAGAGTGTTCTTTGGGTTTGGTTAATCGCGAAAGAAACATGGCGGCGGATGTATTATCAAGACATATATTCGATGAGCAAGAAGATGTATTTAGTTTTTTCTCTCCTCCTTCATGGTTGTTAAACTATTTGTATTGGCCATATACTGTTTAAATTCAATGAAAAGTTGTTCTAAAGAATAAAAAAAGGTCCCAAAGTCGATGGACCCTACGATCTGGCAGGAGTTGGGTGTGCATTGGAGTAACGATGAGACGAAAGAAACTTCTTTCACCAACTCCACCAACCGCAGGAGCGACCGTAAAGGGAAGGGCGTCTTCAAGCATAACTTGGGTGCTCAATCTATTGCCACTCTGAGGGATCGCATGGTAAGCTAGTCACTTTTTATTCTATTATTTAAGTTTTTAAATTTTATTTTTGTGCATTTAACCTAATTACTAATGTTTGTTTAATTAATGTTTTTTTCAAGGCGGAAGAAAATAAGGGCGAGCCGGTTGATGATCTCGCCCTAATGAAAATGGCGTATACCAACAAGAAGACCGGCCAGATTGATGATGGTGTTGTGAGGGATGTGGTCACCCTGATCGACACTCAGGTAGAAAACAAAGTGTCTCAGCTTCAAACCGAGGATGAAGATTCGACGGGTTCGACCTACTTGTCTCGGGTTCGGATCAACGAAATCGTTGAATCGGTAAGTTCTTTTTTTTAAGTTCAATTCATCTTTTTTATTATTTAAATTTGACATTTTTCTATTTCAGTCTGTTCCAAAAAAGAAGGGATGTTTGTTCGGTTTGGGTCGTCGGTCTCGGTCGGTTCCGTCTTCTGCTGCACCACCGCCCTTTGTTGATCCAGAAGTACTTATGGGTTAGATGAAAGACAAAGATGATCGCATATCTGCGTTGGAGACCCAGATGGCGACTCAACAGAGGGCCTTTGAGGCATAGAGGAAGCTGAACGAGCAAATGTTGGAGATGATGATGAGGTTGCACCCGAACAAGGTGCTCCCGAGCGTGCCAGACCCGAACGTCCAAAACCCGTAGTTTTTTTTTTCAAAAAATCGAAATGTTTTATTTTTATTTGTACGACTTTGAATTTTAATTTTAATTTTAGTTTTATATTTACAAATTAAAATTTCAAAAATTTAATTCTTTTAAAAAAATATTTTTTTGGAATATTCCGAGGAAGAGCTCCCTCGGTATATTCCGACGATCAAAGTCGTCGGAATATACCGAGGGGTCTTTTCCTCAGAATTTCCGAGGGCGTGCTTCCTCGGAATATTCCGAGGGAGCACTTCCTCGAAATATTCCGAGGGAGCACTTCCTCGGAATTTTCCGAGGGAGCACTTCCTCGGAATTTTCCCAGGGACCTTTCTTCGGAACATTTCGTCGGAACTTCCAAAGATTTGTCCCCTAGAAGAGTCCTCGGTATATACCGAGGAAGGCTTCCTCGGAATATACCGAGGACTTTTCCGACGAACCGTGGTCCTCGCAGTTTCCCCGAAATTATGTTTTCTCGGAATTCCGTCAGAAAATTTCGAAGGAATTCCGAAGAATAATGAAATTCCGAGGATTTTTTTCCGAAGACAGTTTTTTCTCGGTATATCGTCGGAATACGGTTATTACGACGACATACCGACAATTTTAGCCTTCGGTATGAGCCTGTTTTCTTGTAGTGAATGAAGAACACACGATTGAAGTGATTCACTCATAACCAACTGAAAATCAACCAATTTTTGAAACATGTCCTCGTTCACATCATAGATCTATCGATCCAGGGGCGGAGGTAGTATGGGTAGAGTGGGGTCAGCTGACCTCACTATTTTTTAAATTTTTTTGTTTTTGTTAAAAAAAAATTATTTTGACATATTTAAAAACAATTTTCGACCCCATAAAATCATTTTGATCTCGGTATAAAATATTTCTGGTTCCGCCACTGTGTTGATCGATGTGTTATGAACAAAGCCCATTTTTTAGGAATGGTCAGTTGATCTGTGCATTCCTGCTGTAGGGATGAGTGTGAATTTTTGAATATTCCTCCAAACTCCATCTGGTAGAAGTCTCCCTTTGCTTTCAAGGAAAGTCTTCTTTCACGAACCATCAATTTTGCATCCATTTTACATGTTCAAATACAGATTGAGCATAGTTAGTTATCTTTCGGAAGGTCTTAGAAATAAAATAAGAATAAAAATACAAATTTAAAACTAAACATAGAAATCAAAACATACACGATAATCTGATAACATAGTTTCACGTGTTTCTCCAGAGACGGCGTTGTATTATTTCCACGTATGTTACATTTGTTTTTGAAGCTTATGTATGTTACATTTTCACGTGAAGTTTCCAACTTTTGAAAGGTTTCTCATCAGATAACAAAATGAATGGGATTAAGCATTCATAGTGCTTGCTGTCTCTTATGTATGCTGAAAGAGTCGTGAATTTAAGTGGATCGAATTGGTTACAATTAGTAGAATATTCTTGAACTCTAAAAATATTGTTAGAGAATATCATATTGTGAAATGTATTTTTCGAAATTCATATATGTAGTTAAGTAATAATAGTTAATTATCTTTTATTGAAAGGAAAAATCTATGATGCGGAGCAAATAATCTAATATGGATATCTATACTATTATTTATGAAGTGATTTTTGTTAGTTTTCATTTTCTCAATAATTTTAGGCAATTTAGCTTATTTGTCATGTTTTTTTTATAATTTTAGGTAATTACTTACTTATTATGTTTTTAATAATTTTAGTTTTGATTATTTGTCATATTATCCATAATTTAGGTTATTTATATATTTGTCATGTTATTAATAACTTTAATTAGTAATTTTATTTCTTTGTCGTATTTTTGAATAATTTTATGTGATAATTTTAGTTTTGTTTACTTGTCATATTTTCCATGATTTTAGGATATTTTACTTATTTGTCATGTTTTACTATTTTTAAAAGCTTACTTGTCATATTCCATTATTTAGGTTGAGTCATTAATTTTAATACATGACTTTTTGAATTGTTAGTTGTTAAACTTTAGTGATTATTTAATAAATATTTTAATTATATTCAAAGATAATTGTTATTAAAGAATATTATCAAATTTTATAAAATGCAATTAAGACTTTCATAAAGATGAGTTTAATTTCATAACTTTCACTGATAATTGCTAATGGTTTATTTTTATGTGATAATTTTAGTTTTGTTTACTTGTCACATTTTCCATAATTTTAGGATATTTTACTATTTTTCATGTTTTTACTATTTTTACCAGCTTATTTGTCATATTCCATTATTTAGGTTGAGTCATTAATTTTAATACATAAATTTTTGAATTGTTAGTTTTTAAAAACTTTAGTGATTATTTAATAAAAATTTTATTATATTCAAAGATAATTGTTATTAAAGAATATTATCAAATTTTATAAAATGCAAGACTTTCATAAAGATGAGTTTAATTTCATAACTTTCACTGATAATTGCTAATGGTTTATTTTTATGTGATAATTTTAGTTTTGTTTACTTGTCACATTTTCCATAATTTTAGGATATTTTACTATTTTTCATGTTTTTACTATTTTTACCAGCTTATTTGTCATATTCCATTATTTAGGTTGAGTCATTAATTTTAATACATAAATTTTTGAATTGTTAGTTTTTAAAAACTTTAGTGATTATTTAATAAATATTTTAATTATATTCAAAGATAATTCTTATTAAAGAATATTATCAAATTTTATAAAATGCAATTAAGACTTTCATAAAGATGAGTTTAATTTCATAACTTTTCACTGATAATTGCTAATGGTTTATTTTTATGTGATAATTTTAGTTTTGTTTACTTGTCACATTTTCCATAATTTTAGGATATTTTACTATTTTTCATGTTTTTACTATTTTTACCAGCTTATTTGTCATATTCCATTATTTAGGTTGAGTCATTAATTTTAATACATAAATTTTTGAATTGTTAGTTTTTAAAAACTTTAGTGATTATTTAATAAATATTTTATTATATTCAAAGATAATTGTTATTAAAGAATATTATCAAATTTTATAAAATGCAAGACTTTCATAAAGATGAGTTTAATTTCATAACTTTCACTGATAATTGCTAATGGTTTATTTTTATGTGATAATTTTAGTTTTGTTTACTTGTCACATTTTCCATAATTTTAGGATATTTTACTATTTTCATGTTTTTACTATTTTTACCAGATTATTTGTCATATTCCATTATTTAGGTTGAGTCATTAATTTTAATACATAAATTTTTGAATAGTTAGTTTTTAAAAACTTTAGTGATTATTTAATAAATATTTTAATTATATTCAAAGATAATTCTTATTAAAGAATATTATCAAATTTTATAAAATGCAATTAAGACTTTCATAAAGATGAGTTTAATTTCATAACTTTTCACTGATAATTGCTAATGGTTTATTTTTATGTGATAATTTTAGTTTTGTTTACTTGTCACATTTTCCATAATTTTAGGATATTTTACTATTTTTCATGTTTTTACTATTTTTACCAGCTTATTTGTCATATTTTATTATTTAGGTTGAGTCATTAATTTTAATATATAAATTTTTGAATTGTTAGTTTTTAAAAACTTTAGTGATTATTTAATAAATTTTTTATTATATACAAAGATAATTGTTATTAAATAATATTATCAAATTTTATAAATAGTTTTATAGTTTTGTTAAGATGTTTACTTTTAAAATATTAAATCATTTAATATATATATATTTTTTTAAAAAATAAAGTTTAGTTCACTTTTGTGCCACCAAATTATCTCACCAATCAAAAATAGGTAAATAATTCGATTCATTCACATCAAAATTATGAATGTTTGATGTTTGGAATATATATTACGGAGGAGAAATTTCTTTTATGAATTTGAATTGAAGGGTGATGAGTTAAAAATACAATTTCTTGCTGTTAAAAAAACAAATCTAGCTTCTACTAAACATATATAATTTATAAATTTTAGTTTATAGAGCTGTACTTAAATATAAGTATGTTTTAATTAATATATATATTATTAATATTTATCACTATAAAGTCACACAAAGAGAAAATTCATATAAAATGCAATTAAGACTTTGATAAAGAAGAGTTTGATTTCATAAGTTTCACTGATAATTGCTAATGGTTTATTTTGTAAATTTATCTTTTATGTTAATTTAAAGTATTAATAAATTTTTATTAGATTATTATGATGATGATATGTCTTACATGTGTAATAACAAAAACTACTATCTTCTGGTTAATTTAATATTTGAACCTAATTAAATAACTTATATTGAATTTTTCTAAATATTAAAATTTAAATTAGTTAGATATATATTAGTCCGCACAAGTATTTGAGTCACCATCTCGAAGCTTATTTGTCATATTTTATTGAAGGGTGATGAGGTTAAAAATATAATATCTTGCTTTAATTTGTTTTTAGATAAATTGAAATAGTTTTTAATTATTATAGATTTTGTTAATATGTGTTAGTATAAACTCAGATAAAGAGGAAATTCATATAAAATGCAATTAAGACTTTCATGAAGAAGAGTTTGAAAAGCTTCACTAATAGTTTCTAATGGTTTATTTTGTAAATTTATCGTTTATGTTATTTTAAATTATTAATAAAACTTTATTTGATATTATGATCCTAATATGTTTTACATGTCAAGTAACAAAAATTATATCTTCTCAAATAATTTAATATTTAAAACTAATTAAATAATTTATATTGAAACTAAAAAGAATGTTAAATTTTTAATTAGTGAAATATATATTAGTCAGCACAAATGTGCGGACCACCATCTAGTTGTTGATATTTAGGAAACTAATAGCAATTTTCGCATTTAAGTAAATTATTTAATACTTAGAAGACTTATTATTGGGTTCACCCCCTAGGTTGAATCTTTAGATTCACCAACCAATAGAATCGTATCATTTAAGATTCAACATCGTTAAAAAAAAGAAACAAAATATTATCAAATTATATTATACTTTCAAAATAAAAATTAAATTAAAATTATACTAATCACAAAAACAAGACTTTTTAATCTTAAAAAAATAATTTCAAAAAATATCTTAAAGTTTATACTAATCACAAAAACAAGACTTTTTAAAATCTAAAACAGAATTTATTTTCGAAAAAAAAGAATTTAAGACTTTGGATAAATCTTAAATTTTAAAGTTTAAGATTTATTCAAGGGTTTCGGATTTACCCAAGAGTTTAGGATTAACCCAAGGGTTTAGGGTTTAGGATTACGATTTAGGGTATAGTTTTTTGTTGATTGTGTTATTTCTGTTAAAAATATTTAAATTTTAGAATTTATCCAAGGATTTATTAAAGGATTTAGGGTTTAACATTTAGAGTTTAGTGTTTTTTGTGGTATTAATTTTTTTTTAAAAAAAAATACTTTTTTTTTGCAATTAGTATTATTTTTATTTATTTTTATTTCTTTTTATTTTTAAAACGTAATATAATTGGACAATATTTTGTTTCCTTTTTTTAAAAGATGTCAAATTTGAAATAACTAAATCATATTGGTTGGTGAACCTATGGATTCACTTAGGAGGTGAACCTCAGAATAACTCGGGCCTATAATTGTTTTGCTTCCCTATGAATATACATGTACATTAGTTAATACATTGCTCTCCCTCAAATATAAATATATAGTATAAGAACTACAGAAGAGATAATATTATAAATTTGGAATAATCATTTTAAAATGTTTCCAGTAATGTAATTTTATTATAAAACTATTTTGAATTGGATTTAAGAAAAAATCTATAAAATCTGTAATCTATAATTAGGAATATAGGAAAATCAAGATTTTATAAGATATAATTTTTAAACATTTTAGGGTAAATGAATAAAATCTTGATTTTCCTATATTCCTAACAATACTAACTGGAAACATTTTAGGGTAAATGAATAGTAATTCCGATGGATTTAAATGCACTAAAATATTAATAAGGAAAGAGACTAATATTGTGCCAAAAAAAGTAAAAATTGGCAATATGTGACATGACATTGTAAATAAATTGAAAAGTGAAAACAAAATTGTCCTTTCCACATACATGCGTTAAACATTATAAATGCTACAAAAGAAGTATGATCTCGTAAGTGTATTTACTTTAGTAAATTGCTTCGTAGAGTTGTAAATGATACATATATAAAACCATTATATAATTTAGTATATGATATATAATTTATTAATTATATAAAATTAATATATGTTGAAAAAAATAAAATTAATATATAACATATATATATATATATACACAAATAATATAAATATATTTATTATATATATATATATA
>OVBX01000733.1:0-34263 GCA_900406325.1 Erucastrum elatum
AACTAAACAATACTTATTAAATTGATATATATATATATAACAAACTAATGATCTTACGATATCAATTTTAGAAAGGTTTAGTAATACAAATTGTATAACTATAAGAAGAAAAAGAAAAAAAAAATATTTCGAAATTTAAAATGTTATATATATAACAAACTAATGATCTTACGATAGAAATTTATTTTTTTTAAAAATTGTAGCAATTTTGGAAAGGTTTAGTAATACAAATTGTATAATTATAAAAAGAAAAAGAAAATAAAAAAAAAAATATTTCGAAATTTTAAAATGTTATATATGAATATATTTATTTTATAGATGATGTATGAGCTATTACCATATTCCTAAATATATTTCTAAATATGTAAATATGTAAATTTACTTAAATTTTATATTTCTATTTGTATTCAAAAATTAAATATGTAAATCAATAAGTATGACATGGCAAGATCTTAGTCACAATTACCATAAATTATTATGAATCATGCCATGTCATATTTTTTATGTGCCATGTCATCATTTATTTGTGAAACTGATTCTGGAGAAGACACGTGGCGAAATCACTTCGCAAATAATATATAAGGGATACTAGTATTAAATTTGGATCATGCCCATTTATTGAGTCCAATTTTTTTTTTTTTTTGACATCATAGTTGAGTCCAATTTAAAAAATAAAAAAAGCAGTGTATAACTGCTTATATGAATCTAATTATAAGGGCTTGCTTATAATGACTTACTTTTAGTTACATGCGGCAGCAATGGAAGAATAACATAACTACTTATATCCATTTCATTATAGCTGCTCCTTTAACCAAAAAAAATACGCCAACAAGAATATACAAACAAAATCCCTATTTTGATCACAACTGCTTATACAAACAAATTAACATTAATAATAATTGTATATTAAACGGCAGGTTCTCCAATAATAATAAAGTAAAATAGTATTTTTAAGATTTAACCATTTCAAGAATCATTATTATTTATTTTAGTTTGATATTTATTAAATTAAACCACTAAAATAAAATCAAGTTGAAATAACAAATGATAAATCAATAAAACCATCATGTGGGTCTGAATTATCTCAAATTCTTTAAAAATAATTTTCTTTAAAATAAAAATAAATAAATCATATAAAGAAATTTAATAAAATTATAGAAAAAGTTGAAAACACACAAAATGAATTTTATCAATACAGAGCAGTTTAAAATATTTTTTATATTAAAAATAAAACCAGTGTGAAATAAGTTAAACAACATGTTAAATACATAGATTTCATAATACTGTTAGAATTATTTGGAGTCTTCAAAAATTTAGTCATATTTTAAATAATAAATATAAGTCCTATAATAAATTTAATATAAAACTGATAACTAAATAAAATAATAATTTATTAAAAATCACAATTTTCATTATGTAAACTAATTTTTTTAACAAAAAAATACACCGCTCTTTTAAGGGCGAGTCAGTATCTAGTTTATTAGTTAAAAGCTTATATATGGGAGAGACCAAAGCTAGCACTTCACTGGGGAAATTTCAATTCAAAAATCTCAGTCAAGTATAGTTAATCATAGGATTATAAGTGTTTATTTACTTCTTTAGAAATATAAAGTGCTAAACATGAAAAACGGTAGTAAGAATGTGGTAATTTTGACAATTTCTCAAGAAACAATTATATCCATTTTTACAAATATATAAAAATAGAGAAAATTTTGAATAGAAATTTTGATTTTTGTATTAGAATTTTATTTCAGAATTTTTTGAAAACTATTTTTAGGAAACGTGTTTAAAATTTTTAAGAAAACCTTCTTGAAATTATATGGTATATTTCTAAATTTGAGGTATATAAATATTTAGGAAAAACATTACTGAAAATGTATGATATCGTTCTAAAATGAGAAGTTGTCAAAACTACCACATTCTTAAGCACATTTACCCTCATTTTCAAAGAGGTAAATAGACATTTATAACCAAGGATTAAATATACTAGACTTATAAAATTTTAGAGTTAATGGATGGAACTTAGAAATTTAATAAATATATAAATAAATACCTGATGTTATTTAAATTTTCCAAAAATAGATTCAAAAATAATTTTCAAGTTTCTGAAAGAAAATTTTCAAAAAAAAAAATTAAAAACAATAATAAAAAAAACTCGAATTTGTAAAGTTATAATTCGAAAAATATGATTTAAAAAACTGTTTGTTTTAAAAAAAAATAATTATGTATATCTATATATATCTATAAATAAGAGTATAAAAGTCTCTTGCCTCTTTAATGAAAATATATTTTTGAAAATGATTATAACAAAACATGATTAATGATATCAACAATGTGATAAAGTGAAATTTCCTAATATTTATATTTATATAAAGCAAGGGTATACATTTTTTTCCTCTTTAATGAAGAAGGTATTTCTAAAAATGTCACTTTAAGGAAAGGTAAACATGATTGACGATTCAATAATGTGGTAAAAGTGAAATTTATCATTCTAAAATTAGGAAGATGTGGATAAATATGCAGAAAATTTTCACAAAATTTATGAACATTTTCATAAATTTTATGAAAACTTTCATAAATGTGTATTTAGGAAAATTTCCATGATTATATATTTATGGTTATGGATACTATATTGAGTTTGATTGACGATTCAAGAATTTGGTAAAAGTGAAATTTATCATTCTAAAATTAGGAAGATGTGGATAAATATGCAGAAATTTTTCACAAAATTTATGAACATTTTCATAAATTTTATGAAAACTTTCATAAATGTGTATTTAGGAAAATTTCCATGATTATATATTTATGGTTATGGATACTATATTGAGTTTGATTGACGATTCAAGAATTTGGTAAAAGTGAAATTTATCATTCTAAAATTAGGAAGATGTGGATAAATATGCAGAAATTTTTCACAAAATTTATGAACATTTTCATAAATTTTATGAAAACTTTCATAAATGTGTATTTAGGAAAATTTCCATGATTATATATTTATGGTTATGGATACTATATTGAGTTTGAATTATATATCCATTTAGTAATATATTCTTAAATATTTATAACATATCCTAAAGTTTTAAGAATATCTTGATATCTAAATTTTATAAAGGTTTCATACATATTCAGAAATAACTTTGTAAAATTTTAGAAGATGTTATATATTCAACAATGTTTTCCTAAATATGTATATAAACTAAATCTATTAATATGTCATACATATTTAGGAATAAATTCCTAAATATACATACAAGTTTATATTCAGGAAGTTTAGTTACATTGGAGACATTTCTCAATTCACATTTTTTTTGATAAATTCATAAAGTTATCATATACATCAGGAAGGTATTTCTAAACCTTTTAAAATGAAAATAATATTCTATAAAGATTAAAAAAGATCAGAATTGTTTTTCGAACTTTTTTTGAAAAAGTAATAAAATATTTTTTGAAAGTATACATGGAAAAAAATACTATTAATATTATTAGTTTCAAAATAAATTGATATTTATTTATTTTTATATCTTAATAAATATTTAAGTAATTTTCCTTAAAATAAACACATAGTCGACTAATATATAGTTTATATATGAAACTTTAATGTTCTGATATACTGTTAGTTGAAAGAACTAAACATTCTGATAACAAATAGTTCTGATAATCATTTATTAAATAAATATCGACAATAAAATTGAAAAATGATTTATTTTATATTCTATTAATTATAAATTCTTAAACTAACTACACTAAAAATAAAAATCAATTAGCTAAATTAAAATGACAACAAACTAAACCAAACTCAAACCAAATTAACTTCAGTTTGTTTTGATTTTTTTTTTTTTGAAATCAAACAAAACTAAACCGAATCTAAACCAAATGAATTAAAATCAAAATGCTATCACTCATCGATAAAATATACCAATAAAATATATTTTAGTATTATTCTCTGAAAAAGGATTAAAAATCCTATATATTGTATCAAATTCCTCAGCTTAAGTGACCGATGGAACAAAACTAATATTACATTGTATAATTCCGGACCTGAAAAGATTATAGACTTTGGTTCCAAACCTACTGGTATATTTTTTAAAGGAGAGGATAGTGTTGATATATGTAAAAAGCCATATTTGCCAAATAACCAAAAACATAAAAATTAGTTTTGTAGAGAAAGTGGTTTTGGGTAGTTATTATGCCTGAATTCCCTATGTACAAAGTGACTTATTACTATTATTGTACGATTTAAGAACATGTTCAAACATTGATGTTTTAACCGAAATTTACACTGTCGATTTTCATAAAATAAAATAAAAAATTGAGAAATTTTTACTTTTTCAGAAGTCTCATATTTCTGCTAAACCAAACCTCAAGTAACCAGTTAATGAAAACAAATGAAATAGTAAACCGATATAAACGAAAATTGAGCAAATAAATTCTTATTCTAAATCTGCATAATGAGCATTACAACAGGTAAAGCCTTGGCCACTATAGCTGTTGGTGAGTTCCCTAGTTCTAATAAACTAAGACTCGAAAACTTAGTTGAGTCGCAACTCGAAAAAAAAAAACGAAAAATTGCTTAAATTGCTTTAAATGCTAAGTTTTTCTGTGTCTGAGTGTCATCTTTTTCTCTAGCCTTGGCATCCCTTATACTCCTCTTTAAGACGGTTTACCATTTCCTTTTCTACCCCTGGACCTAGTTTACCGTTTTGCGGAAATATTCCATTTTCTTGAATCTTTATGATTATTCCTTCGAAACTTACCATTTATCTTATAAAATTGACATTTATCTCCTTCTGAAATAACATGTACACCGTTACAGTAACTTTGGGGTCAACTTCATATAAAAATTGTAAGTGGGCTTTTAGCCGCGCTTTAGACCTTTCGGGTCGTTTTGCAATTCTAAACATTTTTCACACGATTCTTACGAGAAATCACCTTTAGCACGACGTTTATTTTATAAATAGCTCAAATTACTCATATAGTCTATGCCATCTTAGTGCTAAGTTAACTGTTTCCATTTTATATGATTAATTTGAACTTGTACGAGGAAGAAGTCTTTTATATCGTAAAGTTACAACGGTAACTCCAATCCAAATAAAACAAGAGACAGTTTGGTCGAGGCCCAAAAGTGAGAATTTCAGAAACGATAATGCACGTCATGGGACTGATTCAAGTTGTCTGATGGTGGATTGGACAATGCTGATCCAACTCGCCATTGGACGAGTTGGACTTGGTGTATCCAACCCGTCCAATGGCAAGTTGGAGTTGCCGATCCAACTTGATCGCCCAATGACGAGTTGAATTGGTCAATCCAACTCGCCATTGAGCGAGTTGGAGGTGGTGCGTCCAACTCGCCCAATAGCGAGTTGGACATAGTTCGTCCATCTCACCCTATGGCGAGTTGGATTGCTGATTTGGCTGTTGCGTGCATGGAGATCTTATTTTTTTGATAACTTGTCGTATAATTCTTTTAATTGAATTTATAGGATTTTAGTTTTAGTTTCACACTTTCATTTTCCTTTTTAGAAAACCAAGGTTTCCCAGAAACTCTTAGACATTAATTTTATCTTGACTGATTTTGGTTTTGGAGAAAACTAATTTAAAACTTTAAATATGAATTGCAAACTTTGAAATACAGTGTATTTTTGGAGATGTTCTTATATGATTGATAAAAGATCCGTTAAAATGCGTCCAACTATGCGCGCAGACCTCATAGCAAATTGTATCCCGTAATGCAAAACTTTTTGTTCACTTCGTTCCTTCTTCACATGATAATGTACTACTACTCTAGGAGATTGAGCCTCTTTAAAAAGTAAAACATTTGCACCGTCTCAAGCGCTCAGAATGCGAGCACTACCACTTGTAAGGTATTATTAATATCTTTTACTGATCAATATAAGTTGCAATTTTTTTTTTTGAAAACTGTATAAGTTGCATTTTTCAAAAAGGAATTTAAACACGTTTTCAACCATATGTTTAGTTGTCGGACAAAATGTTATTTTTCTTTGAATTACTATAATAATTATTGAAACTAAATTATGGGGACCATACAGTAAAGAAGAGGTTGTATATTATGCGTATGTATCACATGGCTTAATTAAAATCGGCTGAATCATCGGTTATAAGTTATAACTCATCGTTGCGACTGCTTGTCTTTTTTTTTTTCTGGACATTTTCAAATGTTAATTTTAAAGTTACTTTCAATAGTACGCCTTTTTGTAACAGTAAGCCTTTTCTTCGAAAGAAAAAAGTTACGCAGATATAAATTACAACAACCAGGCCTACGTTTATTTAAGTTTTTCTAAAACGAGAAATACTACAATCACGTTTTTTTGCTATTTTTTCCCGATGATTTGTGACACCCAGTCATAAATACTATGAATATGTTGGCACATTAAAAATTATCACCACGAAAATGAATATGCGCTATTTATTTTTCTTCCGATTGTATTTTTTTTTTAATACACGCATATACATCACTTTTTCTCGTAAGTTTTGATTGTTGAACATTTTGTTGTGATACTAAGATCAATTTTATCATAAATACTCATTAAGTTATTAAGATTGAAACCAGATATTGTTCTGCAGTTTGGTAGCGTATAAGATATAACAATAACCTAGAATATGTAATTTAATATGCAGGAACAGTTCAAACTCTATCAACTGCAACTGTACAATAGTGCACAGTAATATTTAGGGATGAATCAGTAAAAACCAATGACCATACAAAACGAAGAATTTCAAATAAATTACTAGTTAAATGACAAATAAAGATTATTTCATATTAGGGATATTACATCCCACATCGGAAATTCTAAAAGATATTAACTAATATATAAAGAGTTAGAGTCAATCCACTAATTAACAATTGATTTTAAGTTGAAAACCGATAATAAATCTGAATCTAACATGGTAATATTTCTAATATTTTAGTTTACTAATTTACAAAAGCAAAGAACAAGCTATATTATATTTCTAATATTTCTATGCCGCAAAAATACTCTCTTAGTTACGTTCGTTAATTATATTATATTTTGATATGAATTAAAATTTGCTATTGGCAAATCCCTAACATCCTTACAAAACAATGCCATATAAACAGCTTTTGAAAATAAACGCACTGTAACTAATAATATTTTCTCAAGATATATATAGGAGATAATTACATAATTAACTAGATGGGGAAGTTTAACAAAAAATAATATATTGTGATGCCAACAAAGAAATATATTGTGATGCCAACAAAGAAATTTTGCACCGACTATGTTGAATATGAGTGATATTTAAGAAAAACTGTTCATCTAACTTGTAGTTTGTTTAGAAAACAACAACTACGTACGTTGCAGAACAGAAGAAAAAAACACGATAGCTACATTTGGCTAATGTCTTTCAAACGCACATGTGAACCCATGTTTGTATTTTGGACAAACAGTGGCATACAATTTTCGACGTATTCGTATATAATAATTTTTACGCTGTATTCGAAGTTTCCTATTTTATTTATTAAAACGAGTCATATTCCAGTAGAATAATCATATAAACAATGAATCTAATCTTTTTTTTTTCTTTTTTGTCACTGCAATGAAGTTAATCAATTGATCATAAATCGGTGCCTAAATTTCTTTTGGAACAAAACTTTTTGTTAATGTTGAAGTCATGGTTTAGATATAAACCGTTCTGTAAAAGGAAAATGATACATGTATAGGCTTCAGGTGAGTCCACTGCGGCCAATGGTTTCAATAAACTCACAAGGATAATGGACCGACCAACATATATAATACTACCTTCTTTTTTTTTTTTTGAGAAATTTGTTTTTAACGTGATTGAATCCATAATATTCACAAATGTGCAGATAAACTCTTTCTCCAGAGCATTCAAATGAATCATAAAATTCTTAAAGTTTTCACAAAAATATTAAGAAAATACAAATTTTTATGTAGTTGTTTTGGTTATAAAAGATAACATTAAATAAAATTCATACAACCAATAAAAATGCAGTTTTTTATAATTGGTTAAAATTTTCAAATGACAATAAATTTCACCTAGAATTGTGTCAACATAATTTATTTTAAAACAAAATCAAAATTTTTAAACACTAGTTAAGCTGGTACGGAGGAAGTATGATTGTAGATTTTAACAATTATTTTTCTTTTTCAAAATGATAATTTTCTGTAATTTAATTTCTTTGAAAATAAAATTTATCAAATTTTAGTTATGTTGGTTTTAGTTAAAAATTAATTTATAAAAAAAATTTACTAAACCTAATAAATGGAATTCTAATTAATCAATTAAGTTATTTTATAGCAACTAAATTTGAATTATGTTCAGTCATTTAGAAATGTAATTAGGTTTCTCATGACATTGAGAATAAACTAAAACTTAGCTTTACTTATTTAACTACCCAGGAAAAAATATAATTATTTAAATAATTTTATTATATTTTTGATATGATTGTATAAAAAAATAAAATTCCTAAAAATCTTTTCAAATTGTAAATATTTATAATAAATTTACCATGTTAATATAATCTTAACATCATGTAATAAATTTTGAACAATTAATTTATTATTATTTATAAACATATGTTAATGCACAGTTTTTTAAAAAACAATGTTATATTCTTTCAAATATAGTTTTAAAAGATACCTTTTGGAAACAAGAAGCACATTTGTTTTCAAAAAAAAATTATATTTAAAAATATTGTAAATGCTATAACATAAATAACTTTTTATTAGCATATGGTTATTTATATTCTGGTATTGTATGCCTTAATTGTAGTATCACGTATATACTATGTTTTGAAAATATCAATCAATTTAATTATAAAATATATAATAATGAAATACTTTTTTTTTACAATTTTATCATATGTGGATGATTTCTCATTAGAAACATTGAAAATATATTGAATATTAATAAAATAAAATGTATATTATTTTACCATGGTAACTATCATATACTATTGTTTTATATAATTTGAATTTCTATGTTGAACTTTCTTTCATAATTTTGTTAAGTCAATCCTAATTAAATAGAATTTATGTCGTTATCTATAATAGACTATGTCATTTTATCTTATGATAATTGTGGTGGAAATATTTAAGTAATTATTTTTCAAACAATATCTAGAATTTTATGTATAAAACTAAAATAATCCCAGCTCAGGGTGAGAATGTAACGAGTCCACTATATTTTCAACCATATTTAGCCAAAATTGAGCAAACTCTATTGAATCAAATTAAGAGAATATATTTTTCCATATCTCAGTATAAAGAACTGGGAAGCTCTTCCAGCAGTTTTAAAATTCAAATAGTTCAATTCCCAGCTAATTCCTAATTTCTATTTTAAACCACTAATCATACCATGGTCAGTCGATGGAACACTGATTTAGTAATTCGGCATTGGCTCTCAAAATCATTTGTATCCTCTAGCAATGAAATCTGATTTCGAGAAAAACATCTACAGTAGGAATCATCAAGCTTACACATAATTTGGAAAAATATTTTGAAGGGTGAAAAGGTTCAAGAGATTTGGAACAAGTGAACCTGAATAAAAAAAAAGATGTTATTTATTATTTAGGTTTTTTTTTTTGGAAAAGGGCTTCCATATTTAAATTACAGTGCTGAAAATAAAGTTACAAAACAATGAGTTTTGACATCATAGAGTTCAAAGTAAAGTTTGGAAAAAGATAATTGACAATATCATGTGGAGCTAGAGAATTGCAGCACAAATCTCTGAGCATTTGAAGAAAATGATAGAGGGATTGACTCACTAAATAACTTTACTTTTGGTCTCCGTGACGACCTGCATCGTCAGCCCCAGGACCTCTTACCATTTGCCATTGCATATCTTGAACCTTCTTAGATGGTTTAGGTGTTACTTGCTCAATGCGTGGAAATTAAATTATATCTCCTAAGTAAAAAGACGAATATGTATTGGATAAGTTGATTTGTTTTCAGTTTTTCTTTCGACAAAAGAAAGAAAATGTCTTTCATTTTTTTTTTGAAATCCATCGAGTATTAGATAACATGACTAGTTTTCTTCCTACTAGTACTCATATCTGAAAGGCTCTAAATATATAGTTCCAAATCCATCGAAAATAGATAATGTAGTTTTAGGGCACTAAAGTTGATATGTTTCATCTCAGCTGTTTTAAGAAGCTTGTAACCTCCAAGGGAAAAAAGAGAGACTTTTTATTGTTTTAAGCAGTGGCTAAAGACTCTAGTTCCATCATCAGCTTGTTTGAATCGTTTTGTTTCTCTATCTCTGATTTAATTTGTTTTTATTTATTTAGTTTGTTTGATTGCCAATCAATTTAAATCTGGTAGTTTTTGATTGTTTTTTTTTATATTTCTTTTAATGGATTTGAAGAAACAAATTTTTTAATTGAATCATTTAGAAAAAATAATTATAATTAACAGATCTACTACGGATAATGGTGACATATCTTACACCTTCAATCATTGATGTTCTTTATGTGATGGTGATAGAATTATTGTTGTAAACTATTGTTAATTCAAAAGCAACATCAAATTTTATGAAATGATAATCTCTTTGACTATATTATTATAAATAGAGCGAAGCATTATATTTCTTTGGTGGCTTCTACATGAATATTAAAAAGAGTAACAATCGTTCTCAATTAAGTTTAAAACGTGGTGTTTACGGATTAATATGAAAGTTATCTTCTTTGATCTTCAATTATTCCAGAAGCAAGTATAGATCTTTTATATGAAAAAAATTTCAGTCTTCCATACGCAATTTAGATTTCTATTAATTTACTTTGGATCTTGCATTTCTTTTTTTCTATTTTTATAGTTTTTATTAAAAGAAAAAATATCTGCAAAGTTTAATAATACAATTCAGCATTTAAGAAAATGGTTATGTAGAGTTCAGCAAGAAGTAAAAAAGGGCTATACAACTAGCTAGGCCTGCGACTTTGGTTTTTCGAAACCGAACCAAACCGAACCGTCGGTTTCCGGTTAACCGAAGTTTTTAAAAACAATTCCCTTATAAATCGAATGAAATTTTGGTTCGGTTCGGTTTGGTTATCAGTTTATTTTGGTTTTCAATTTTATTTCCGAAATAACCAAATTTTAAATTTTGGGTTAATTTTGGTATAATATTTCCATAATTTTCGGATATTTTTGGTTAAATTTAGGTTTTTTGGATATTTTCGGGGTTTTCGGTTATTTTTGGTTCGGTTTTTCGATTATTTTTGGATATTTTTCGTTATTTTTTTGGTTTTTTTTTAAATTTTTAATTTTTTTTTTGAAAAATGAAAACCGAACCAAACTAAACCGAAAACCGAATTAATTTTCAAAGACATACCGATTTAACCAAAATTAAAACCGAACCGAACCGAAAACCGAAAAAAACGGTTCAGTCCGGTTCGGCCCATTCGGTTCGGACAAAAGTCGCAGGCCTGCGACTAGCCATCAAGAATTCAGAACCACACAATGGTGAACTGAAACTTCTTGCAAATTGCAATGGTGATGAAACGTCAACCCAATACAATCGTCACATTAATATAGTATAAAATGACAAACGAAAAGCAGTCAAAGGCCTCAATTTCAAAAAAAAAAAAAGACAATATCCTTTTCTTTTTTTCTTTTAGGCTTCTGTAAGAAAATGTTAATACTTAATACACTAATCAATGTGGCAATGTGTTCATACAATTAATTATATGTGTTTATTAAAATTTCTGTTATAACCACACTTTATATTTTGTTTCCAGTTATTCACAATTTTCTTTCAAATTTAAGACTCCAAATATGAAGGATTCTGACAACTGTTTGTAAGACCTCTTTTTAAGAAGTTTAGGAACGTATAGAATATCTTTGGAAAAATAATTTGTAGTATTTTTCAGATTTATTGAAAGTCGTATCTAGTCCTTTTGACAATACTAAAATTGGTATTAAATTGTTGAAAATACTTCAATTATCATCAGATGCAATTGAATTTGAATTAAAAATGATAAACTTTCTTATTCTTGATAAGAATGTGAGTCATTATAAAACAGCTTCAAATGCAGGTGCAGACGATAAGATTGTGAATTTTCTAGAATAGTCAAACGAGAATAAGGTCTACTCATACTGGGTACTAGTCGATATAGTAGCATAGAATGTTATAATGTGGTAAAGTCCAAATGATATCATATTTAGGGCTTTGTCCAGATATATGTTCGAAATAATCTGTTAACGCGAAATTATATTTGACTTTTTAAAAGTGGTACTTAAGAAAAACAGCCAATAAACGTATTTAAACTAAGCGTATGTGAAATCTAGAGTCGAACCCAACTTTTGTAAAAAGTTTTCTCCCAGGCGAGGTTTCCGAGAAAGGTCTTTAGCTGGTTTCAAAAGTCACTATCCATCCTTTACCCGCTAGTTTCTTTGCTGTTTATGACTTGATTCCCCTGCTTTTTCGCTCCGATTTCAAATTATTCCCTCTTCGATCTCTACCCACTGGTTTCTTCAAGACCTTGGTCAATTATCCGCCGGGTTCTTTCCCCCGACCCGTGGTCGGAGGGACCGCCGCCGAACTCCAGCGTCGCCTGAAACCTAACCGGAATGGAGATCTACGGCCTCATCATGACCACTGTCTTCACCAACCAACTTTCTTACAAGCTCAGCTGCAGTTTTATGATACAGGGGTTCCTGTCCTTTTAATCTACTCACAAGTTATCCTGCCTCACCGAAGAAGTGAAAAGGAGTGTCTATCTTTACTTTCTACTCAAGCTACAGATCTTTACCTAAAGACTCAACTAATCCAAGATGCACCGAAGACTTTCCTCTGCTGAGAAAGGTAAACAGATAAGCTCTGAAGAACACCAGGCACCGCGAACTGCGAGAATCAAGGCGGAAATACCAGCTAACCCCGCACTGATAGACAAATGCGCTCTTACTGTGATTGGACGAATCACAAACCCTTCGGTCCAAAGAATCTGGCCGCTTTTATCTTTCTTTACAGATCTCTGGAAGACTGATGTCAGACCAGTCGGAGCGGATCTTGGAAATGGACTTTTCCAGTTCCAATTTGAGCGCGAAGAAAACCTCCTACAAGTACTGGAAAAGAGACCTTACCACTATGCCAGGTGGATGGTTATAGTCCAGCGATGGGAACCCACCCTATCCAAGACGTTCCCTTCAAAGATTCCTTTCTGGATAAAGGTACAGGGCGTACCAATTCACCTCTGGGACGAAGAAATCCTGAAGAGCATCGGAAATGATATAGGCAAATATATATGCTCTGAAATTACTCCCCTTTCAATGAGGGTTCGAGCAGAAGTTGATGGTCTTCTGCCATTAATCACATCGACCATCATTGACTACTCTAAGGGAGATGAAGTCACTGCTACCCTAGTGTATGAAAGGTTAGAGAAACACTGCTCCACCTGCCTCCGTCTGGATCATGAAATAAAGGACTGTCTGGAAGAAAAGGCAAAACAGAGAGCTCTCAAAGCTTCTCTTGAAGCGGAACAAAGCAAGCAGCTCTCATACCCCTCTGTGCATGAAGCGCGAGCCCCCCCCTCAAATGAACCAAGAAGTGCTACCTTCCAATTCTCCGCGTCCAACAAAACTGACATACAAGGAAGAAGACCCCCTCGTTACCCAAAGGAAATACCAGAGAGAAGGACCTACAAAGCACAACCGAGAGAATGGGAGGAGAGGGAATCTCCCAGACGCTCTTACCATTCTAGAGATCATCTGCGCAAGGAAGATCGTTATTATCACAGGCAAAGAGAGCCAAGTAACCAAAGGTCTCACTCTACTGCACACACCCGAAGGGTTTACAGAGAAATCCCGCGAAAGGAAGTAATAACACCTGATAATGGATCTAGTTCCACAAGAAATCAGGCTGATCTTTGTGAAAAGGGGATTCCCTTACCAGAAAAGTCTCTTGTGATACCTGAAGAAGCCATTCAGAAAGCAAGAGTGGAAGTGCGCAACGCAATGATACAATATACTTCCAGTGCTGATCCCACTGAGAGAGAAGCACGAAAGGAGAGAATGAAACAAGCTGAGGAACAAGGAGAACTGGAAGAAACAGCTATTCAAGTCGCCCGTACTTCTCTAACCATGGAAGCCCAAAGACAGAGTGAAGAACAAAGAACTTGTACTCCTGAACGCCTCCCTGCCTCCCAACGCCTAGGCTCAGCCCCTTCTCAAGACCGAATCCCAGTTGCTCAACGTCTTGGCCCCCTCTCCCCTCTGGGAATTGATGCACAACAAAACTTAACTAGCGAGGAGCATCCCCCTAGCGCTGATCGAGTATCTGCAGCACTGAGATTGGGACCATCACTAGGCCACCCAACCGCAGCTATCGAACCAAACTCTGGTGAAAGGAAGAAACGAGGACGCCCTCTGGGAAGCAAAAATGTTCAAACGAAAACAATCCCATCGATTGCTTCAGGATCACGCAAACGCAGAGTTGCGCACCCTAAACCATCTCCTGTGAGAAGGTCCTCAACAGCGAGAACTAAGTCAACTGCAGAGACGTCGCGGGGAAAGAAACCGATTGGAACCTCCACAACAAGCTCGGAGAATAGACCCCTTTGCAACATGATCCCACCAACATCTCGAAGGAAGAGGATGGATTTTCAGACTCCATCCATTCCCGGTCCTTAAAAATAACTAGCTGGAACTGTCGGGGTTTAGGGAATCCCCAGACAGTTCGTCGTCTCAAGGAGATCCATCGCACAATCTCTCCAGACATTCTGTTCCTCTCAGAGACAAAAAATCCCGATCTCTTCGTACTCAGCAAAACTCAACAACTAGGTTACGATCACCATCATCTTATTCCACCAACGGGCCACGGTGCGGGGGGACTGGCAATCTTCTGGAAGCACGGCATCAACCTCCACATTCTGTCCTCAAATGCAAACTTTATAGACACATGTATTGAGTATGAGGGAAAGTCTTTTTTTGCGGCCTTTATCTATGCAGACACTAATGATGTAACGAGAAGACTGTTCTGGACCCAATTGGTGTCACTTATGAATAACAGAGATGATTCATATTTTATCACGGGTGATTTCAACGACATCCTCAACAATGCAGAAAAAGAAGGCGGCCCAGAACGACCTGAAGGATCCTTTGTGGACATGAGATCCTTTTACTCTGAAGGTGACTTATATGACCTGCCTCACTCAGGGGATTTTCTTTCTTGGAGGGGAAAAAGAGGAGATCATCTGGTGAGGTGCAGACTCGATAGAGCAGCAGTGAATAGCGCTTGGGCAGAGCTCTTCCCAACGGCCCGTAGCCAGTATTTGGACTATGAGGGTTCTGACCACAGACCCATAGTCACTATTGTCGAACCGGAGAGAAAGAAGCGCAAAGGGATGTTCCGCTATGACCGTCGTTTAAGGGACAATGTCGAAGTTAAAGCCCTTGTGGAGGAAACCTGGAAGAGCCTGGGCAATACCTCCATTAAAAAAAAGATAGCTGCCACAAGAACTGCAATTGTGGAATGGAGTAAAACTCGATATCGAAATAGCAGGGAGATGATCGACCAGAAGAAACATGAGCTCGAACAAGCACTAACAAACCCTGCAGAAGACCAAGTGCTAATCAAAAAGATAAATGACGCCCTGAATGAAGCGTACCAGGCAGAAGAAGAGTACTGGCGACAACGGAGCAGGTTATTATGGCTAAAATTAGGAGACCGTAATACCGGATACTTCCATGCGGTTTCCAAAAATAGACGCCGAGCCAACACGTTTGCAGTGCTGGAGAACTGTAACGGCGAGATGGTGTATAAAGAGGATGATATAACAAAGGTTATCGTAGATTATTACCACTCTCTATTCTCATCAGTGGCTGGAGACAGGAGAGATACTGTAATTTACGCCCTTCAGCGTATGGTCTCAGACGAAGATAACAGTAAGCTCATCAGTCTACCTTCTCCTCAGGAAATCAGAAACGCAGCTTTCTCTATTCATGCTGATAAAGCCCCGGGCCCTGATGGTTTCTCCGCTAGTTTCTTCCATTCAAACTGGGAGACTATCGGACCAGATATAGTGAGAGAAGTCCAGGGCTTTTTCGATTCAGGACTCATCCCTGCTGGAATTAATGAAACGAATATTCGTATGATCCCAAAGATAGAGAGCCCGCAAGTAGTTGCTGACTATCGGCCGATAGCATTGTGCAACGTTCAATACAAGATCATATCTAAGCTACTCACAAGGAGATTACAGCCCATCCTCTCATCTATTATCTCGGAAAACCAGTCAGCTTTCGTTCCGGGCCGAGCCATCTCTGATAACGTGCTGATCACTCACGAGGTTTTACATTACCTGAAAACCTCAGATGCGGAGAAACGATGCTCCATGGCGGTCAAGACGGATATGAGTAAAGCCTACGACCGTCTGGAATGGGAGTTCATTGAGATTGTCCTCTCGAGATTAGGTTTTGACGACAAATGGATCAGATTGATTATGCAGTGTATATCCACTGTTACATACTCCTTCCTCATCAACGGCTCGCCTAGAGGAAGGGTTCAACCGAGCAGAGGTATCCGCCAAGGAGATCCTCTTTCACCATACATCTTCATCTTGTGTAGTGAAGTCCTCTCGGGACTATGTAACAGGGCAAGTGAAGAGGGTTCCCTCAAAGGGATCAGAGTTGCAAGGGCATGCCCCCGAGTCAACCACCTCCTCTTCGCGGATGACACTATGTTCTTTATCCAAGCCAACAAGAAGAGCAGCCAAACTCTGAAGCGGATCCTCCGACAGTACGAAACCGCCTCTGGCCAGACTATTAATGCAGCTAAATCGTCTATCTCCTTTTCAAGGAAAACCCCGATTGCAATCAAAACTATGGTTAAAAACGAGATGGGTATCGAAAAGGAAGGCGGAGTGGGCAAGTACCTGGGTTTGCCGGAGCATTTTGGAAGAAGAAAGAGGGATCTCTTCACTTCTCTGGTTGATAAAATCAGACAAAAAGGCAAGAGCTGGACAAACCGTTTTTTGTCAAAAGCCGGAAAGCTAACAATGGTGAAGAGCGTTCTTGCCCCAATCCCTTCTCACGCCATGATGTGTTTCAAACTTCCAGTGTCACTGTGTAAAAGGATCCAATCCGCAGTCACCAGGTTTTGGTGGGATGATAAAGAAGGCCAACACAAAATGGCTTGGACCTCATGGGACACGATGACTAAACCTAAAGCAATCGGAGGGCTAGGATTTCGCGACTTCTTGGCCTTCAATGATGCCTTTTTGGGTAAGCTGAGCAACATGATTCTACATAATCCGGACATCTTGCTGTCCAGAATCCTAATGGGTAAATACTGCAATGAAGAGAGCTTCCTAAGTGTAACAGAGAAGAAAGCGATCTCCCATGGATGGCGTGGAGTCTTGCTAGGCAGAGACCTCTTGAAGGCAAATATGGGATGGGTTGTGGGAAATGGTCTTTCAATTAAAGCATGGCAGGAGCCGTGGCTCAGTGTGACAGAACAGCAACAACCCATCGGACCTGCAACGGAAGCCACAGCAGATATTTTAGTCGCAGATTTATTTCTTGATGGAACAAGAGAATGGGATGTGGAGAAAGTACAAACCATCTTCCCTCAGTGGGAAAGCATTATTAGAACCATCAAACCAAGTAATTTTGGAGTGCCAGATAAGTTGATTTGGCTGGGAACAAGCTCTGGGGAATATACTACAAAGTCCGGCTACCACACAGCGATCAAACTGAGAACCACTCCGGAAGAACTCCAGCAAGAAGGAGAGAGTTTGGATTGGTTCAAATTCGTCTGGAACCTTCAAACTTCACCAAAAATCAAAATGTTCCTGTGGAAGATGTTTCACAAAGCTATACCAGTGGGAGAGGCCCTCGCCGCTCGTCATATCGTCGCCGATGTGCGATGCAAAAGATGCGGAGCATCCGAATCTATAAATCATCTGTTTCTCCATTGCCCTTTCGCACAAAAGATTTGGGAAGCAGCCCCTTTCGCAACGGACCTGGAGTACAGCGGATTGATAGATTTGAATGAAGTGTGGCTTGATTTCTGTGGAAAATCTTGTTTACCTCCGACAGGCATTGTAAACACTCAACTAGCTCCCTGGATTATCTGGCAAATCTGGATCGCGCGTAACCAACTTATCTTCGAGGGTAAATCTTTTTCGGAGGAGGAAACACTGACAAGAGCTATGAACTTAGCAAGAGAGTGGCAGAACGCCCAGGATCCTAAACCGTTGATAAATCTGAGGAAAATCCCCTGCTTGACACCATCCTCGACACTCTGCCATACTCTCAACACAGATGCAGCATGGAAAGCTTGTGTACAACTTGCTGGCTTTGGGTGGACACTTCGAGACTCAGCTGGTTCGTCCTCCTTCACTGGATACGAGAGGTTTGTGGGATCCGCCCTAGCTGCAGAGGGACTAGCTTTACGTGAAGCTTTAACCAGATGCAAAGAGAAAGGAATTAAGAAGATGGTGTGCGAGTCAGACTCCAAGCAACTCATCATGGCTATCAACTCAGAAGGGTCGAAACCGGAGCTCTACGGGATTGTTTCTGATATTTTTGAGCTAGCTAGCTCTTTTGATGTTATTAAATTCATCTGGATTTCCAGAAAACGAAATTGTATTGCTGATAAACTAGCAAAGCACTCTCTGGTGGAGGTTGAAGCCTTTATGGCGGTCACCTAACCCTCTTTATGGTTTAATATATTTGTGTTTCAAAAAAAAAAAAAAAACTAAGCGTATGTGCGTAACCTTTGGATGGATTATTTTTGATTTATAGTAAATTACAAAATAATGTTTTTAACATGTGATTAATTATGTTATTAAAGTGATGAAAAATATTACACAAACAGTTCTATCTATTACTTTATGAGAATACACGTCAGACTGAGTAGTTTAGAACAATCTTATAAAATTCATATCCATTGATATGCTATGTTTTACAATAGAGATCTTTGTAATCATTTTTTCCATAATCTTATTTTACATTTTCTCAAGTTTGAACCCAAATTTTCAAATGTAAAAAAGTTAATAAACCTTAATCAAATTATTAGACTACTATATACTCCCTCTGTTTCATATTAAGTGTCATTTTAGCTGATTTTTCTTGTTTCATAATAAGTGTCATTTTACAATACCAATGTAATTTTTATAAACTTTCCGCTCAAAATTAATTGTAAATGCATTGATCTTATAAATAAACATATTTATCTAAAATACTATTGGTTAGATATGTGATATTAATGAATATATAAAAACATTTTAATGAGTTTTTTAATATGTATGAAAAAAGGTTGAGTGACACTTTTTGTGAAACGGAGGGAGAAATGTCTAGTGAACACAAAATGCATTTAATATATAAATGAGTCTACTCAGCAAATTAGTAAAAGACCAAGAGATCCACGTCCTAAAAGCCGAATCCGTACAACAATAAAGTAGCATTGATCTCAAGAAGAGAGTTGGAACAAATCTATTTCATAAACATTATTATATGATTTTACAAAAAAAAAAACATTGATTATATTTCGACAGTCGAATCTAGATTACTATAGTCAAACTAAAGTGATTATTACACCATGAACAAATGATAGAAACATCTACATCCGTGAATAGATAATACACTCTAATTAAAGACTAATCTTTTAAATAGTTTCACATAATCAAATACGACACACTTATATAATACTAGAATAATCCAAGAGATAGAGAAAAAAAAAGTAAACGCGTAGACAGATGGCGACAGGAGAAAAGAATTACGATCAAAGAAACTAGACATCTTTCTCTAGACGTTTTCACATTGTATTTCTCATTTTCGATCTTGAAAAGTGAAAGCCCCTAAAAAATCTAACCTTTGCTTTAGTCTTTAGAGATCTTTGCTGGTTCTTGTTTCTCTTTTACCTGGTTTCTTGATTATTTCTTCCTATGGATGGGCATAAGCATCAGCTTCACCACCTTCAGTACCTCAATAAACATCATCACCATGTTCATCCTCAATCTCAAACGCCAGAAATAGCATCTCCAGCAACTGTGGCTGCAGGGGATAGGTTTCCACAGTGGAGTTTAGAAGAGACAAAAGAGTTGATAGCCATAAGAGGAGAGCTGGATCAAACTTTCATGGAGACAAAACGGAACAAGCTTCTCTGGGAGGTTGTCTCTAACAAGATGAGAGACCAAAGCTTTTTTCGTAGCCCTGAACAGTGCAAGTGCAAGTGGAAAAACCTCGTCACTCGTTTTAAGGTCCCAATTAATCTTCTCTCTCTCTTTCCTTTTATTTTGTTATAGGTTATTATGTTTAATTCTGTAATGTGTTATACTTGGAGATCCTGCATGAAACTATGGTATATTACAAAATAAATATACATGCTACAAGAAAATCTGAATCTTATTAGTAGTCCATAATCTTTTCGGGACAGAGACCCGTAAATTAGTATTCTCCCCTGATAGAGATTATCTAAGTAGTTTTTAATATATGCATGTTATCTGATTGGTGATGTGTTTCTAGGGATGTGAGACAATGGATGCAGAGTCAGCAAGACAACAGTTCCCTTTTTATGATGATATGGAAATTATATTTACAAGTAGAATGCAAAAAGTGAAATGGGTCGAATCCGAGGGAAGAGGAGGGGGAGTAAGTGGGACAACCAGAAAAAGAAGTCACTCAGAGCAGTTTTCTTCAGATGAAGAAGAGAACGTGAATGAAGAGCTAGTAGATATCAGCAATGAACCGAAAATCCTTAACCCGGAAAAGAACATAGGGAAAAAGCGAAAAGGTGGTATTAGTAGTAACGCTGCTAATAATAGTGTAAGAGAGATTTTAGATGAGTTTATGAGACATCAAACGAGAATGGAGAATGAGTGGAGAGAAAGATGGGAGACTAGGGAGAAGGAGAGAGCAGAGAAAGAAGAAGAGTGGAGAAGGAAGATGGAGGAGATTGAGAAAGAGAGGGTGGCAATGGAGCGGATGTGGAGGGACAGAGAGGAGCAAAGGCGGTCCAGGGAGGAGATGAGGGCCGAGAAGAGAGATTCACTTATCAGTGCATTGCTTGGTAAGCTTACTAGAGATGGTTCTCTCTAGGTCTAATATTTTAACGCAAGTTAACTTGTTCTTTTTAGACATGGTATGGGGGTGTAGTTGGGAATAGTTAGTATATCTCTGAAAAAATTACTTAAGACTCATACATTGAGTTTTCTCTTTTTGAATACATTAACCCCACATTCTTTGTTTTGATTTCGGTTAATCTCTTGGGCCATAATATGTGTATGCCATTTAATCTTAATATGATAATGGATTCTGATTAGTAATTTATTGAAAGATTCAAAAATTTTAAGCATTAATAAAATGGAACAATGTTGTCTTTACATTTACTATGTCTAATGATAACAATGGAACGAAAAGTGCAGAATGATCATTTCATAATTTTCAGCTTATAATCTTATATACTATTTCATATTTCAGACGTGAGAATTTTTTAATGTAAAATTTATTTTACTTAAAATTATTGGTACGAGAGATGTCTCTGTTGATGCTATAGGGCAGCCTTAGGGCCCCATCTACCTTCTCCTCTTACTATCTCAGTCTTTCTCTGTTTCCTTCTGGTTTTCAGAGGATTATTTACATCCTTTCTAATTTTGAACTCATATCTTGGCTTCCTTTGTAGTACTCTCAGAACGTTTTTTTTTGGTCTAAATGTTAAGATACTCTCAGAACGTTTATCAATGTCAATCAGTGTTAAAAAAAAAGAGGTGTGTCTTTGTTGTCAACTTCAATCGTATTAATTGATGTTTTGTTGCGAAGTTGATATTTTGTTTGCGTGTTAGTAAATAATAAAATTTGCTATACTAGTACACATTGCCCATTGAAACTATCCAAAGACGCCGATCAAGTTTTTTTTAAAGATTGTTTTCGAGACCGGCATCTTCGGTCTCGTAAAGCAGCCAACTATTGTTGAATCGCACTAAACAGAGACCCATCAATGGGTTCATGATATTTTAAATTTGAACTTACATTTTCGAATTGATGGATGATTAAAAGAAGCTTTAAGATATTGAATTAACTGGAAAATTGGCAAGACCAAGTGGCAGACATAGTTATCTTTATCCCACGTCTTGATTCAAAATGTTCAGAAAACGTTTTTTTCCTTGATTTATTTTGATATCAACATGGTAACTAATTCGTACTCGCAATTATATCTTCGTGGCCCATAGGAATATCTAACATTCTAAGCATATCAAGGGGTGTTACATTAAGAGAAATGATTCACGTGCTTGGCTTTGGCCTTTGGTACATGAATTAGAGAATCGTGAAGCGTTTGGTTGAAAGGGACAACAAGACATACTGTCACCGACATTGATCTTTTGTTGACAAAGCAAATGCTACAACTTGTCTGTCGAGATTCGAAAAATCGGCCGTCGGTTCAATTTCTGATGGGAAAGTTGTTAGTATTCCCCAAGTTACACAAACAAAAAAGATGTTAGTATTGATACCCTTTGCGTTCCTCGTAAAAAGAAAAATAATTAATCAAACTGAAAACTTCTTTGACAAAAATAAAAAAATACTTTGTTTGATTTCATTCTGTTATCTAGCATGTGTTAAATATGTAATTGGCATGTGTACTCTTTTGCAGATTCATAAAATCCAAGAAAGATCATGCACCTACTTAACAGCTATTAAAAGTACTTCCATAACCAAGTTGTCTTGGCCTAGTGGTAATGGAACTCCGGTTGGAGTGTCCGCCCTGGGTTCGATTCCACTTGGCCACCGGAGCTAGCGTTAAATCGCAAGAATACGTGGGTTGCCGTCGGCCTCAGGGGGATTAGTCTTGGGCTAAATTATGATATCTTCTTGAATATTATTAGCTTGAATATTTAAAAACATATGATAAAACAATATTAGAATACTAATATACAAATTTTGTGATTTTTTTTTTGGTTTTCGAAACAATTG
The DNA here is from genome assembly GCA_900406325.1 of Erucastrum elatum. Lineage (NCBI taxonomy): Eukaryota > Viridiplantae > Streptophyta > Magnoliopsida > Brassicales > Brassicaceae > Erucastrum > Erucastrum elatum. The sequence goes on from OVBX01000733.1 coordinate 22,899, forward strand.
GGTTTCTCTAAGATCACATTTTTTTTTTTGAAAGAAGTAAAGAAAATGCAAAATGAAGTGGAAAACCGAAGTCCTAACATATCACACACTTTCATCTGTTTTCTGTCTTCTCCATACATAAACTATCTCAAGTCCGAAGATCACCTTCATTAGTATAAGTTTTATATAATATTTGAAAAATATTAATATTTTAAATAATGTTGTTATATAACTAAAACTGTAGTTAATACTATCAGGTAAGAGATGAAGTAGCATTTAAAATTTTCATGATTATATTAAAATGCCTTTGATAAAGGTTTTTAGCTTGGTATTTTAATGGGTTTGGAAATTCAAACTACTAATTGGTTATATAATTTTAAATTTTTGTTAAAATTGTATTTACTCGATTCTATGATTTAACAACAGATTTAAATCCATTTAAATGGATTTTTTTTTGTTAAAAATACGAAGACATTTAAAAAATATATATATTTGAATTTGAAAATACTAATTAAAATCCACATTTTATACTTAAAACGGTAAAAAGAACTATTTGGATGTGTAATTTTTATACACATTCAAATAATTCTGTAATTGTTAAAAAATATGGATTTTCAAACACAGTAACAAATAAGCTTCTGATTAGTGAAATCCCAGAAGTGCTAAATTGGATAGATTTGTATAACAATCTGTAACCTTTCAAATATGTGAAAAAAAAAACAAGTTTGAAATTATAGAAGAGGTTCCAAACGTTTATTGTAAATGTTTTGAGTTATACAAAATAGAAACAGTAAAATAAACAAAGAGATGAAACTACTTAAACATATTGGCAAGTTCGCCATTCTCATACATTGAGGTCAATATATCACAACCTCCTAACAGTTCTCCTTTCACAAACACCTGCGGGAACGTAGGCCAATTACTATAACTCTTCAGCTTCTCCCTTAGCCCATGGTTATAATCATCATCAAGAACATCAACTGTTTCATAATCCACTCCTTGGCTCTCAAGTATACCAACAACTCTCTGTGAGAATCCACATTGAGGAGCGCTTCTCGATCCCTTTATGAAAGCTACCACTTTGTTTTCTTTCACTAACCGGTCAATCAGTTCCTCTAAGGGGACATTGAGCTCGACATGGCGACCTGGAGTGAGACGGATGTCAGATTTCTTCCTCGGAGTCTGTTTGACCCATGTGTTGTTCCCTGCCTTGTTCCCTGGAGGGACCTTTCCGATAACTTTTATGTGTTCTTCTATCCATGATTTCCATGCTTGTGTTAGAACCGCTTTGTCTGGTTCTTCTACTATACCAACCTAAGCAACAACAAAATGTTAGTTAAGACTCAACAGTACCAAAACTTGCCAATACTCATCATGTCCAATCAAAACATGCAAAATGAGGAAAGTTGGTAACATAAAGTTTGGTCATGAGAGCAAATCAAACAAACACCACAAAGTTCTTACAGTTACTATTGCCATGTTAATCTGTAACGTTAACTAATTTTCTAAAGAGCTATTTGAGATATAACTGTGGAAAGCTGATAAGAGTAAAGAGGATAACTGAAAGAACCCAAGCATAGAAGGAATCAATACAGCAAAGAGTAAAAACTCTATCTTTAGGAACCAAACAGATAAATCTCCCAAGACTCTTCAAACCCGGTAACTAATGAAAGAGCAGTAGTATCCATGTATCTACAAATAAAACTCCCCAAGGAACCAAGTAATGAAAAGAAAGTGCAATTTGAAGTAGGAAACCAAAGTCCTAACATAACACAATCACACTCTTTGACCTGTCTCAAAGGCTTGGAAACTATCTCATGTGGATGTGGTTCCATAACATTAGCACTTTGTTCTAACAGACATGCTTAATAATGAAGGGTTCCTATGTGCGCTGAGCTCACAGCTCCGATACCATAATAGGAAGAAGTTGTATATCAGAATACTTTTCTTCACTAAAACTAACTCAAGCTGTACAATAAAATATCTAAACAACTGTATTGCTTGATCTGCTATTCTCTACTCCTATAAACATATGTGCTGACGTGGCATATGCATCTCCTAATCATATCAGACTCAAAAACTAAGTGTGACAAGTGTAGTTGATGACTTATCATGATTAAGAACTTCGTTAGCTTCAATTCTACAAAACCTCTTGATAAACTCTGCATCTAAAGAGATGTATACAATACTGTCTTCCAAGTTCCAACAATCAAGATTGTAAACTAATTCCATTTTCTAGCTACTCTATAGAAGTTTCGGATTCATCGATCGAGGATATGAGCTTTAACCTTGACGGAGCCGCAAAGCTCCGGAACCGATTTCACGTGCGTGGATACACTCGCTCCGATGTTCCGAGATATTCCGACGAACTGAAGCTCGTCGCTCTTATCGTAGACCGCGTATACTCCAGACTCCGCCGGAATCGATTCGATCTCGGCGATCGGAAGCTGGTCCGTCTCTCCCAGCGACTTGACGGCGGAGGCGATTAGTAGGAAGGGACGGCGGGAGCGGGGTGTGTCGACGCGGAGTGTTGTGGAGGAGGAGAGAGAGGGGAAGGAGAAGGATGGGGTGAAGCGGGAATAGAGAGTGGGGCCAGGGGTATTTCGGGAAATTCGTGGACTGGAGACGCGGGGGGAGGGTGAGGCGTGTACGGAGGAGAGACTGATTGCGGCCATTTTTGTCGGAGGGGAGACTTCGAGTTATCGGTTGGGGATGAGATCATTTATTTTTAACTGTATTCGTATGGATATGGGCTTTATGTTAAGGCCCTGTCAAATTGGGCTTCAAAATCCCATTTTCGTTTTCTTGAGGTCGTTTGTATTAGTGTAATACATACTTGTTCAGATTTTCATGTTTGAACTCAAATCTTTGTGGTAATCTCCTCTTGGTTTTAATTAAAATCTATTCATTACAAATATATTCTCATCGGAGCCGAATAAAGAACAACAATAGAAGATCACTGTTGACTCAGGAGCAATGTGTATAATATTTGTATAAGATTGTTTTGTAAAAAGGTTGAAAACAATCTCTTCGATTTTTTCGCTGAAATTTGAGGCTTAATCAGTTAATCCGTTGTTTCTAAACTAATGTCTTCCTCTTGTTTAAGCTTTCTTCAGTTACAGCACTACTTCTTTGGCTCTGTTGAGGCTCAGTCAATTGATCTTCCCTGAGAGCTTCCTTCTTCTCGTATGCAAGAATCTAGACAAGTAACTGAAGTAACATCACGATCCTGCGCCCTTGTTTTATTTCCATATATAAACCAATCACACTATCACACAAAAGATAAAAGAAAATCCCCCAAAATGACATATTATACTAATAATAACAAATAACACTGCATCTTAGAGAGAGAGAAACAGAGACAAGAAACCAAAAGCTGAAGAGAGAGAGAAAACGATCATTCCTCCAATTCCCTTCCCTCTCTCTACTTTTACGGACATAACGAGAAAAGAAGATTAGAATTGACGAAAACTACACTGCGAGAACACGTTTTGTTCAGAACAAGAATCAAAACTAAGGGAAAGGAGAAGAGAGGCGAAGAGATTTCTCTCGGTGGTCTCAGGTTCAGAGATCTCCGGTGGACATCCCGGCGTCATCTCTAATTACCCGAATAGCCCCATTTACTCAAAATCTCAAATTGTCTAAAACCGAAAGTGTTCGTCTTTCGAAATTCGAAGACCCAATCCAAATTTAGAAACTTTCCCTATTTTTCTTCATTTGACTGGATTGATTGAATAAGATGCATCCTAATCTATTCACAACAATGCGAACGTTAAAATTCATCGAAGGATGCAAAGCCACGGCTCTCAACCCTCCTCCCCCGCCACCTCCTCCCTCCACCACCGAAAGAGCCGGCGAAAAGCTGTTTCAGCATCTCCAAGATCACCTCCGAGTCAACTCGTTCCGTTCCAAATCCACCCAAACTTACCCACACACAACCAGAAACGTCGTCGTTTCGAAAGACTCTCTCCTCCCTTACGGACTCCCCGCCACAAACCTCCTCGAGCCGCAGATCGACCCTTCTCTCAAATTCGTAGACTTGATCGACAAGCTAGCCGAAGTATACCGTCGCATCGAGAACTGCATGCAGTTCGAGAAAGCCGACGCTTATCTAGAGCAATGCGTAATCTTCCGGGGCTTGTCGGATCCGAAACTTTTCCGGCGGAGTCTCCGATCAGCTAGGCAGCACGCTGTTAACGCTCATACCAAAGTTGTTTTAGCTTCTTGGCTACGTTACGAGAGGAGGGAAGATGAGCTGACAGGAACAACGTCAATGGATTGCTGCGGAAGAAACCTTGAATGCCCTAAAGCTTCTCTCGTTTCCGGGTACGACCCGGAACGGGTGTACGATCCATGTCTTTGTTCCGGGTACAGCGGTGATGTTGATGTTGAAGAGTGTTCGACGTCAGAGGTGGTAGATTACGACATGTCTTTTTATATAGGTGATGAGGAAGTTCGTTGCGTGAGGCGCAAGATAGCGTCTTTATCGAAACCCTTCAACGCGATGCTATACGGCGGGTTTAGAGAGATGGAGCGAAACAGGATCGACTTCACGCGGAACGGAATCTCTGTGGAAGGGATGAGAGCTGTTGAGATGTATAGTAGGGTTCGAAATGTTCAGATGTTTCCTCCCAATGTTGTTTTGGAGCTACTCACGTTGGCGAACCAGTTCTGCTGCGACGAGTTGAAAGCAGCTTGTGACATTTCTTTGGCTCGTCTCGTTAGTAACCTTGATGACGCAGTGTTGTTGATTGAGTATGGTTTGGAGGAGGCTGCGCACCTTCTCGTGGCTGCTTGTCTTCAGGTTTTTCTCAGAGAGTTGCCGAGCTCGATTCATAACCCGAACGTTGTCAAGATTCTATGTAGCGTTGAGGGACGGGAAAGACTAGCCTTGGTTGGGCATGCTTCGTTTACATTGTACCTCTTCTTAAGCCAGATTGCTATGGAAGACGATATGAAATCAAACGCAACTGTAATGGTGTTAGAATGTTTGGTCGAATGTGCGGTGGAACCTTGGCAGAAACAGCTCGCTTGTCACCAGTTAGGTGTTGTGATGCTTGAGAGGCAAGAATATAAAGATGCTCTGAGATGGTTCAACTCAGCTGTCAACGCAGGTCATGTTTACTCCCTTGTTGGTGTGGCAAGGTCTAAGTTTAAGCGTGGACATCGATACTCGGCTTATAAGACCATGAGCTCGTTGATTTCGGGCTGCGCAGCTACTGGATGGATGTACCAGGAGAGGTCGTTGTACCGCAGCGGTGAAGAGAAGATGCTTGATATAGACATCGCCACGGATTTGGACCCAACTCTGACTTTCCCATACAAGTTCAGGGCAGTGTCATTGGTAGAGGAGAGTCAGTTGGGTGCTGCGGTCGCGGAACTGAACAAGATTCTGAGGTTTAAAGTCTCTCCTGACTGTTTAGAGATGCGGGCGTGGATTTCTATAGCTATGAAGAACTATGAGGGGGCTTTGAAAGATATTAGAGCGCTTTTGACATTGGAGCCGGACTTTTTGATGTTTAACAAGAAAATTCATGGTGATCATATGGTGGAGCTCCTCCGGCCGCTGGTCCACCGACGGAACCAAGCTGATTGTTGGATGCAGCTCTATGATCGTTGGTCTTCTGTTGATGATATTGGATCTCTGGCTGTTGTTCATCATATGCTGGCTAATGATCCAGGGAAAAGCCTTTTGCGTTTTAGACAGTCTCTTCTTCTCTTAAGGTAGAACATACTATTTCCTTTCCACAATATTTTGAAAACAAAATTGTTTCAAAAATATAAATTTTTATGTTTTTCATAAAATTTCTTTTAGTTAAATTTTAATTAAACAAATTAATTGTGTTCATTGAATTACTACTGTTTAACTTTATTGAAAACTGAAAATTACAGAAAATTATACATTTATAATTAACTTTAATGCGTTTTCTTAATGTATTAACAAATGGAAAAATCAACTTGTGTGGAACAAAAGGAGTATGTTTCAGGAAGACTATAAATGATGTGTTTGGTTTCATCTGATTATGTGATATTTCAGGCTAAATTGTCAAAAGGCAGCAATGCGTAGCCTTAGGCTGGCTCGGAACCATTCAAAGTCAGTTCATGAGAGACTTGTGTATGAAGGATGGATACTGTATGACACAGGCCACCGTGAGGAAGCTCTGGCCAAGGCTGAGGAATCTGTTTCTATACAAAGATCCTTCGAAGCGTATTTCCTTAAAGCTTATGCTCTTGCAGACTCCACGCTTGACCCTGAGTCCTCAAAGTATGTCATCCAGCTCCTTGAAGAAGCACTTCGGTGTCCATCAGATGGTCTTCGTAAGGGACAAGTAAGTGAGGAAACTGTTCTTCTTTGGTTTTGTCATCCTCTTTGAAGTATCGTTAAGAGTTTATTGTACTTGCAGGCTTTGAACAACTTGGGAAGTGTATACGTTGACTGTGATAAGCTGGATCTTGCAGCTGATTGCTACAAGAACGCGTTGACCATCAAGCATACAAGAGCTCACCAAGGCTTAGCTCGTGTTTACCTTCTGAAAAGCCAAAGGAAAGCTGCATATAACGAGATGACAAAATTGATAGAGAAAGCTCAGAGCAATGCATCGGCATTTGAGAAGCGTTCAGAGTATTGTGACCGAGAGATGGCACAAAGAGACCTAGTGATGGCGACACAGTTAGATCCTTTGAGAACTTACCCTTACAGATACAGAGCCGCAGGTGTGCTCAGTTTCACAGCCATTTCTTGTTTCCTATTACTGTTTGTTGTTTGAAAACTAATCCTCATGATACTGTTTTTATAGTTCTAATGGATGACCATAAAGAAAATGAAGCGATTGAAGAGTTGTCAAAAGCCATAGCCTTTAAACCTGACCTCCAGCTGTTACATCTCCGAGCAGCATTCTTCGCTTCAGTGCGTGAAACTACAGACGCTATGAGAGACTGTGAAGCAGCTCTCAGTCTTGATCCATGCCACAAAGATACCATCAACCTCTATCACAAAGTACGTGAACCACAGTCATAGACAAACCCATCTGCCATCTTATTTATATCCTAAACTATGGCGAGAGCTTCTTTCATCTAAAACCACATATACTTGTATGGCTTATATCCATTATGGAACATTCAAGTGGGAAACTAAGCTTGGTTCTTTTGTAATCAATAAGTTTTGAAAGAAAAAAGAAACGGGAACAAACCAAAAGGAGCAGCAACATAGAATGTAAATATAACTTCATAATTTGGGTTTTGGGAATTATTTCCGTTTGATGACTGGATAAGGTTAATATGTGATTAGTGCGGAGTGTGTTCTGGACAAAACAGAATACGAAGAAGAATGTTATGTCATGTTTCGTTTTTAGATATCTCATCACTTCGTGTTGCTTCTTCTCTTCCTTCTTTCATATTTTTAATGTGTAATTGTGTATTTAACTTCATTCTTCTCATGATCGTTATATTGATTCTCAGACACCTGAGATTTTTTCCCTTGCAAAACAAGAAACATAGAAGTAAGTAATCAATCATCACGATAGAGGTTGTACATATAAAACCCATGTAAAAACCTTCTGTTTTGAAAATTGGACATTAAATAAGCCCTAGTTATATGTAAATAGTCGTTAATTTGTATTTTGAAAGTTGAAACAACCATTCTATATTATTATACCTTTGTTTAAAGTGAAAAAAAAAACTGTACAAGGGATTTTCAAACAACTAGAGATTGGGTTGATCAAACATTATTGTTGTTCATAACAAAACATAAGCAAAATATAAGTAAACATTAGCAAAATACGAGTAAAAAAATAGCAAACATAAGCAAATATTACATTTGCTTTCCCCATGCACAAATAGAAAATTTTCCTCAAAACCAGAACTAACGGTACTTCTTGATATTTATTGTTGATAGCATCATCAATACCTCCTAACTATATATCGCCAGTACTCACATTTGTTACTAGAGCTTCAATAACATAAAACATTCTTATTAATCTAACTAGGCAGTACAATACTAGACCTAAGCCTATATTTATCAACACAAACCCTAGCAGCACAATGAATTGGTTTACCACTGAATCAGAACCATTAGCATTAGGAGAAGACATCCATCTATAGAAAAAACAAAAGAAAATACAAGCTTATTGTAAATTTATTTTAGAAATCAAAGTTTCGTTTTCTGGATATAAAAATAATTTTATGATATTTTTAAATAAAATAAATAAAATAATTATATATTTTTTAAAAAAAAATATAAATTATAAATGTAAATGCTTTTCCAAAAGCTTCATATGTGAACATTCGCCAGAGAGCATTAACATATAGTAAATGTTTTTCTAGATATTTTTAATAAATATTGATTGGATAATGTATAACATAATGCTAAAGCTAACTCTACCAATCAATGAAGCAAAAATCAGTTTCCCTAAAAAAGATAGGAAATTTATTTTGCCAAAATCATGATTAGATAAAAAGTGGTATTTGGAAAATTGAAAACAAGGAACTAGTTTACAATTTACAAACAATCAACCTTTTAACCTTCGGACCGTGTTTAAAGACCGTACAAAAAATACAAATTAGGTAGCAATTAAATTACAAAATTTCCAAAAACTGGACAATAAACTTATCAAAAGAAATATGTATTCTGTATACCAAAAATTTCCATCAATTTAAAAACCTTAAAATTATATTTAACTTTAAATATAATTTTATTAGTTTCGATGTAATTTGTAATAGACAGCAACAAATTTTAATTCAGTTGACTAATTACATGGCCTTAAATTAATTCGGTTGACAAAAGCATAAGGGCAAATCTCCAAAATAGCACATTCGTAAGTTTATGTCACAAAAATAGCACTCAAAAACTAAAATGACCAAAATAACATTTTATATTTTGAAAAATTTAATTTTTTTTTATTTTTCAAAATTTGAAATCTTATCCCCAAAACTCCACTTCTCAACTTTAAACTCTAAAACCTAAACTCTAAACCCTAAATCCTAAAATCTAAACCCTAAACCCCATCCCTTGAGTGCTATTTTTGTGATTTTTAATCTTGAGTGCTAGTTTGGGAACAAAAACTTCATTTAGTGCTATTTTGGTCTTTTTCTCAAAGCGTAACATTCAAATTAAGCTATATATTTTTCAGTAAGAAAAATCAGTTATAACTTTAAAACTTTCTCGTGTTACCAAAAAAACTTTGAAAACTCTTAACTCTTTCTTGGTTATTGTAACAATGGGATGTTGTTTTATCATTTATCATCTCCATTCAGATGATTCATCTGCATGATCTATTCAGATGATCCATTCAGAATTTTATGAGTGTTTGTTTGTCCATATATCTATATAGCTCATTTAAATAAATCATCTAAATGAATTTTATGTTTGTTTCTTTATTTTCATTTCCATCAAAATGAGTTTAGTAAATAAATCACAAATTATTCTTATGTTTGATATTAATTTTAATTATATAACATTTAATTATTTAGTCTAATATATTTAAATTAAAATTATTTCAAAATTAACAGGTTTTTTGCGGTTTGGACGGGGAAACAAGATTTTTTGGTTTTAGCTGGAAACACATTTTTGGGTTATGGCGGAAAAATGAGATTTTCTGATTTTAGTGGGAAAATACAAATTTTTGGTTTTGGCGAGAAACACATTTTTACGATTTTCTCGGGAAAACGAAATTTTTCAGTTTTGCTGGGATATGTGTTTTTCGGTTTTGACGGAAAAACGTGATTTTACGATTTTGGCGGGAAAACACATTTTTGTGGTTTTAGCGGAAAAATGCGTTTTTGTGATTTTAGCGGGAAATCAAAAATTTTGGTCTTGACAGGAAAACAAGATTTTTCGGTTTTGGCGAAAATGAGATTTTGCGATTTCGGCAGGTTTAGACGTTCTCCATGGTTATGGCCGACCTGTGCCAGTCCCGCCGGACCCTCCGGATCCTACTATGTTGCTCAATGAGTTTCCTCTATCTTTCATACTTCTCAGACAAAGTCTTCTAAATCCAAGTGATATACTACTGCCTCTCTGGCTTCTAATGTGGTCATGGCTGACCAATCAGACACTATCGTTGCCTTCTAAACTCAAAACACAACTAAGGCTGGTCCTCAATCTTCTCCTTTAAAACAGGGTTTACTGTTCAAAACGAGAGTTTCACTGTGCTCCAGTCCAAGAAATCTTCACCTATGCCTACAAACTTGGGAACTTCAGGGACAATCAACTCATCTACTCCCAAAGATAATATACTGAGTAATGAATCTGATAATTTGACCTCCTCTTCCTCCAAAGATCAAAGGAATGCTAGATCCACTACACGGGATACTGTTCTGATCAAACAAAATCGCTCTTCTTCTATTCCGTGTTCTTCAACTTTAACAAAGGCTTCACCAGCTCGGATCCTAGGTCTGTCAAAGAAGGTTTATGATTCAGCTGCTGTGGGCTTGGCTGCTAGTTCAGGAAGAGAGATACAAACATCTGTATCTGATGCAGCTCATCTTTTTTTTTTTTTTTTGATGCAGCGCATCTTCATGAAGTAACGGCTTGGTTTAGTTCATGAACCGAGATAGAACTTATCATTTATTTTCTGTTGGCTTTGGTGTTTATCTTTTATTTATTGATATATATTTTATGACTAGATAAGTCCTAGCTAAGTTGGTTTTGAGTCTAAGTATTGCTCTTATATAAAGCAACGACATCTTATTGTAGAAGGAGAGCTTTTCATAGCTTTCTTTCTCCTTGTTTTTCGGATATTCCATTGAGAATCAACGACAACAAGCTTTAATATTCTTCGGGTATTCCTAGACTCAACGAAGCTCAATCTGTTATCTTAGGCTGCGCCAGTATCTCGTGCAATATCTCAAATCATAATCCACCTCTTGTTGAATAAAATAAGAAACAGAGTTGCACTACAAGAAAACATCAATATTGATACTACAAAAATAGTTGTAAGGTAGTTGCAAATGACGAAAATGCAACTATTTTGCAACCGCTATATGTAGTTAAAAAAAGCTCGTCGCAAAATAGGATATTTGCAAATTAGTTGTGAAAGAGCGACTATAGTAAAACTATACAACTAGTGGCATATCAGCAACTAATTTGTGACTAAAGCTACGGTGGCACAAAATTTAACACCACACCTTTTAGTCTTACTTTGGTCATAAAAATGTGGTTGCTATTTAGTCTCTTTTCTAATTTGCAACTAATTTACAACTTTGGTAATTATAAGTATTTTTCTTCCAAAATAGTATTTAGTTATAAGTTACTGGCTAAAGCTAGTAACTAATATGTGACTACAATATTGATAATTAGTTACAAATTAGTCATAAAGATTTATGACGATTTAGCTACTACATTATTCATATCTTTACGAATTAGTGTCAAAAATTTAGTGGGTTAATA
>OVBX01000734.1:0-34262 GCA_900406325.1 Erucastrum elatum
ATTTGTGACCAAAACATTGGTCGCAAACATCAGTCTCAAATCAACAGTTTTCTTGTAGTGATTGGAGTTAAATTTGACTTACAAGTATTTAGTTTTATATATATATATATATATTAAAAAATCAAGTTAATCCTATGTTTAACGAAGTGTTTATTACTACCCAATTAAAATATTCTTAGCAGGATTTTTAAGAAGTTATGAACATGCAAATTACTTTAGAAATCTTCTAGAAACGTAAGGTAAATTTTGGGTTATGGTTTGAAAGGTTTGTTAAAAATGTAATAACAAGCAGACTTTTTTAGAAGTATTCAACACCAAACTGGGTTTTTTATTTCTTAACATATTTTTTAAAAAATATTCTCTTTTTTTTTTAAATGGCTGTAACAAAAATATTACATTATTTCAAAAATTCTCTAATATCTTTCTAATTTCTTTGAATTAGAAGACAACAATTCTATAACACTTTATTATTTCTTTGTCTCAGATATTTCTCACCACTTTATTTTGTTTTGTGTAGGATTTCATTCTATGGTTTTTATGTTCCAATTTTTTTTAAAAAAAGTAAAATTTTAAACTTTTGTTTATTTCAAAAATATAATGATTGTCCTCTGGAACGGGATGGGGCTGATACACTGTTCGTAAGGAAAAATATACAACACGTAAAATTTCAGGTTGAAATAGATCTTTGTCCCAAGTGTCAGGCTAGAGTTTGAATCTCACAAGGTGCAAACGGACCTTGGCGTAGTTTTAAGCCATCATTCAACACATTGACTGCCTTTTGAAAGCTGGTTCACCCGGTTGACTAATATTTGGTAATTTTTGTGTGTTTGGTAAAAAGTTTGCATATGAAATTCAAACAGTTACACGATTTAGATACGAAATTGCATTTTTTTCCTAGTCTCAAAAGGCACAACATAAAATCGTTGGGATTGAAAAAGGAGTCATTTTTCCATCTGCCATCTTACTCTTTCGGCCCGTATCACTTATGTTATATCGGGCCTAAAACTTTAGCGATAAACTTGGGCCTAAGATACAGAATCATCGAGAATAATTTCTAGAGTCTCTCTCCCCTCTCTCGTAAAACCCTAGCACATTTCTCCAATAGTCACCAGAAAAAAAATGGCTTGGCGCAATGCAGGATCTGCTGCCCGTTCTTACGTCTCCGCCACCGCAAGAGCACCGTCCCTCCGTTCTCCAACGGCGGCGCTTCCTCGCCTCCGTCCTTCCCAATCCTCTTTACCTGGCCGTCGCTTCTCCTTTTCATCTCCTTCTAGGTTTGACCTATCTCCCTTCCAATTCGATTCATCATTTTTGTCTTCTGATTGATTGCGTTGATCTCTGATTTTGATGTTTTTTTGGTGTGGATCTTCAGGAACCTAGGAGCGCTTGGTTGCACGCAGTCTTTCTTGCCTCTGTACAGTGTCGTGGCTGCATCTCAGCTCACATCTCATCTTAATGTTAATTTGCGTGCTTTCTGCGAGCTACCAAACGGTACCTTCCGACGCACTTGTCCAGATCGCTAATAGTCACTCTTTGTGAGTTGTTGTTTTTTTCTGTTATGTTTCTTTGTCTTTAAATTTTCCACAACACTCGGTTAGCTTTTTCTTTGTGTTGGAATTGAAAAACTAGACTCTGTTTCGTTTTCGTTGTTTTACCATAATAGACAAAGAAATGCTCAATTTTTTAGCAGCACTAAAGTACATCTTGTTCAGTTAAAAAGCCAATTTTGTTTCGCTGTCATTACTAATACTAAAGATAACAGTTTGCGACTTGTTCTTTCGAGCAGACCAAAATTACGCAGAGACAGTCTTTGGTTTGACATAAAGTGGCATACTTATTTACTTTTGATCTTAATTGAATACGGTTAATGCAACAGCTTCTTGTGTTTTGTTTCATTGTGGTCTGAGTTGTGTTTTTATTTTTGAAGACAATAAGTCTTTGGTTATTACACAGAAAAAGGTTATATTCTGATAGACCAATACGAGAATGTATGCTGATAGGGTCTATGAATATGATCTCAGGGTCTTATTTCTGATTTGTAAGCTTGTCCTGTAACTTGTGACAGGTACTTGAAGAGGCAGAGAGGAGCGTGGTATAATGCAACAGTGCTTGCATCAGTTACTTTGAAGCGGGTGTGAGAGATCCAAATTTGGGTTACCTCAGAACAACTTTAATCATTCTCTTACTTTTGTTTAGAAGTTTTCAGTTCCATATTGTGTGGGATCCTTTGATTATTGATAGCTGTAGAGCTTTTCTTTTGCTCGGCACAATATATTATCTCTCCGAAAACTTTTTGTTTTGTTTTGAAAGATGAATAAAATTTCTGAAACTACTTAGCATTGTTTAATAAGTTCAGTGGATTACAAGTTTACAACTAAAAGCACTGTTGTTCCTAATTCAATATTTGATGGTGGGTATTTATCAGTGTGAAGTGTTTAGTGTTGAAAATGATGTCTACAAATGTAAAGCCGGTTTCCCTTTTCGATTTGTAAGATACTTTTCAATTAACTCAAATTATAGCTTCAGTTATACTCAAACCCTTTTTCCGTAACTGAAAATCAAATAACTAAAGTATCTATAAATCAATCAAAAAAAATTGAAAATCGGAATATAGTTTTAGAAACAGTGGTCTATACATATATCATCTATTTGTTCACTTTAAAAAATGAAATATGCGAGTAATATAGAAATATAAATACATCATTAAGCAAACAAGCAAACCACTAAATTATAGCACTGGAATCTAATATTTATTTGAAGAAATACACTGCTTAGTGCACCACATAAAGCAATCAATACATAGCTATTTTATACATTCATCATTCTCCTTGTAAAGAATATATTTACATAACTCTAGACGTCGATTATACATGTATACCCACAATTTCATTCTAGGTGTTGATAGTACAAACGTCTTTATATCCTCTCAATCTCCACAAAAAGGGCTGATAATACAAACAACATTGTATCGGAACCCATAATATCCACAAAAGAGATTGATATAGTATAATCGGCATACCTGAAATGAGTTAAAGTTGAATCTTTGTTGGCTGTAATAGTCGGATGAATTTTATTGAACTTCTTTGATTTCTGGGTGTTTTTGATTTATGTTTATAAGTTTTGTCAAGTGAAAAACTGTTATTCAGAAGGTTTTTATCTTCAAACAGTTATAACTTTTCAGAGAAAGATTTTCTAAATTCTTTTATACGAAACTTGTTCGATTTCTTATTTCATTCTGCTCTTTACAATGAGGTTTACACACCTATTTATACTACATATGAGATAATAACATCACTATTTTAGAGAATAAAAATAGATCTTTGACTCATTTATGGTCCACTCTTACAAAAATATTGTGTGAAATCTATTTTTTTCCACTTTATTTATATAGATAGATAGCTATATTAGATTTGAGTTTTTTTTCTAGGGATACAAACATTTTGTACCCTTCCTCTGCAATATCCACATAAACGTCAATACTACAAAGTTTTTTTTACCCTCACAATCTCCACAAAATGCATTGATAATAGATATGCATGTCTTTGTATCCCTAGAATCTCATACCAAACTTGTGTGTATACATATATTTATAAACATCATTCACTTCAATCAACGTTGGATCCTTTTAATCTCAGTCTCCAATTTAAGATTCCAACCAGACTCGATTTATAGACACCCTACTTGTTTTAACTAATACTAAACTATACACGTTCCATAAACAAAAATGTGTAGGTTTTGAATTCAAACGCGTTTAGTACCAGCAAAACAGCTAACTGCTTGTTTAGAGTTGACAAGAAAATCCACACTTTTCAATCTTTCAGTTTTATGTTTGTTTTCTTCCTTTTCCAGCTTTGATTGGCCACTAGTTTAGTATGTGCGTTGCGTCTGAATCCCAAATTAGTGTTTAGAATTGAGAAAGGAGTCAGAGACAGCAAATATATAAGGAATGGTAGACATGGAAGAAAGCAATGTAGTACACTAATAATCAAATAGAATGAGAAGGGAAGCCACAAAATATCTCCAAACGAAAAATCCTGATACCCATCTCAACTCTCAGTAATATCCTCTCCAAAAGATAATAATCCAAAAGAATACGGTTCCGAAAGTAATAACAATGGAACAAACAAACACATCAACATGAAAATAAATGAAAGGAACACCGGGCGAAAGGCTCCCGCGCTTAGATCATAAACCAAACGAGAACAGATCCAAGTACCAAGCTTGAAACTGTCTTGCTTGCTCCGTTCTGCAAAAATACATAAAAGGCTTGGATCAGCATTTCATTTCACTTTTATTGGAGAAGCATCTTTGTAAATATGATTTTATAATTCCATCATTAATTCATTCAAAATGTGAGTTTTAATAGCATTTATTAATCCGGGTTACCCTTTGGAAATTTTCTAAAATATAGTGGGGTCCTAACATAAAGTAATACTGCAGAGTTTGGAGAATTACGCCATTCACGCATGCTTTTTGGACTATTTTATGACTAAAAGTAAACTAGATCTACTTTCTTTTGTCAAAAACAAGATCTGCTTTTAAGATCAACACGTGGAAGTTATTTATTGTTCACGTTAATACTGACAAAGCTAACGTGACTTCTGCAACCCACGCGCCACGGCTCGAGTTCGAAGATCTCGAGACATAAGACTGTCCGAAAATCGGCAAAATAGTACGGGCGCAGATTAACATCTATTCCTAATTTACGCTCGCAACGGCTCACTTTATAACATACAAGGATTCTTCTGCTAAATTGCGCTAATCATAATTTTCAAGACTCAAGACTAGTATTGTATTAGATCTAACCAGTGATCAAGTTATTGCAAGCTTTAAACTCAGTGATTTTTCAAAGTCAAAAAACATCTCAGATCTGAAAACACATTGTACGAGATCCAAAGTCAAATGAGAAGAAAAGTTTACGGACCTGGTCATTGGAATCTGTGGAAGGTCCTGGAGAGAGCCCATCGACGCTTGGTCCAGGAGCATCAGTCGACGGGAGAGGAGGGCTAGACGCCGGAGATACAGTAGGAGCGTCTGGCGTCGTGGGAGCAACAGCTGGAACCTGAGCGGGAGGAGATGCAAGAGGAGCTGGAGGAGGCGTTGCTGGAGGAGGAGTTGCGACTGGTGGTGGAGTTGCTGGAGGAGGAGATGCGACGGGAGGGGGAGTTGCTGGAGGAGGGGTTGCCATCGGGGGAGGAGTTGCGACTGGGGGAGGAGTTGCGACTGGAGGAGGAGAAGTTGTGACTGGTGGAGGAGCTGAGACAGGAGGAGGGGTGGCTGCTGGTGGTGGAGTTGTTGTGGTGGGTGGTGCTGGTGTGGCGGTTGGTGGTGAAGCCGGAGCTTGACCTCCGACGCCGGCGATGAGAACGATGCAGATCGCAACAATAGCAAATTGCCTAGCCATTTTTTCTTTTTTGTTTGTTTGTTTACTGTGTGAAGCGCACTCTCCAAGTGATGGTTCAGTGTAAAGAAAATGTAAAAGAAGTAAAGTGATTTATATAGGAAAAAGTGGAATCACATCAAAACGCAGATACATTGCGTCGTATTGAAGCTGTATAATACAGCCCATGATGCCATGTGAGAGTTGGCGGTGCTAGTAGATCGCTGACACGTTGGCGAGTGTAATAACAAATTATGATGGGATATGTATGAGTTGTATTTATTGACATTAAGCTTAGAAGTTACTCTTTATTTCCAGACATGTATGTATGCCCAACTTTAGCTTGGTTGCTTTGAGTAAGTAACAAACAAAAACATTCTGGATCTCACCGAATACATAATTATGGAAACCACCAAACAAACTTTAGAAAATGTCAACAGAGGGACATATATAGGTGGCAAATTTGGTAAATAATAACCAAAAAACCGTGTGCTACAGTTGTTTGGTACCACCAGAGTTGGTAGACGATCCTTCATGCGAATCACGGTCAGAAATCAAGTTTTATCATTTACAACAAACCGAATGTTTTTAAAGGACAGATGTGAATGAACCATCAATGCTTGGGATACAAAGAAAAGAAACTGGTCAAGAAACTCATCAGACGTCTTTCTTCCAAAATTTTAGTATATAAAATAGTCATGAAAGTGACAATGAACTCGATGAGATGAAATACACCAATTTTGCTGGACTACTCAAAACTGCGAAAATGGAAAACTTGAGAAAACATCAAAACGTGTAAAAGGAAATGCTTTTGAAGTGAATCTAGATGGCTAGAATTTGCAAAAAAAAAAAGAATAGGTTTTAGGATCTTGCTGATTGAGCTATTTTGTGAGAGATGTAAATGCTATTTCTTGGGTATTCTTAGGTATTTAGGAATTTTTCAATAGTGAAATACAATTGTGTGTTGCTATGTGAAACTAATTGAATATATTTTATAAATTTTATAAGATCTTATTATATAAAGCTTAGTTTTCAAAGTTACTAATTAACATGATTGCGACACATGTCAATTATATATTTAAGATTGTGACATGTGTCAAAAATATGATACATTATCTTTTGTTTAAGATTTTAAAAAGATTGAGAAAAGTAAAATTTCCACTACAAAATAGGATCTTAGAAAAGTAAAACTACTATTACATAGTTTTTTACATTATATTTGAAAGCAAATATTTGATAATAATTTTCATTATAAAAAAATTCTAAAGAAAAAATAATTGTAAAAAGCTATTTGAAAGTGATGTTTACAATTATGTAGTCTTTTAAAATTATATATTGTTTAAACATTTGATAGTAATTTATTCTTTTTTAAAAAATATAAAAATAATTGTAAAAATATGTTTGAAAGTAATTATTTCTAAAAATATATATATATAATTTTTGGTTTCAAAGATATTAAAGAAAGAGAATTATTAAAGATAAATATTAACTTTTAAGCAAAAATTTTAAACAAAAACGAATTATAAAACCCTACAAGTATAATAAATTATTTAATAAAATCATATAGAAAAACTAACTATAAAATAAATAATATTCCTTTTAAAAAATCTTAAACAAAAGAAAATTATAAAAGTACTCTTATTATGTCTTATAAGTAACCAATTTTCCTTTTCTAATAGATATTTGTATGTTAAAATTTTATGACAAAAAATAGCTACAAATATTTCACATCTATATTTAGGTTTAAGTTACCCGAGTATTTTTTTTTTATTACTTGATACAACTTAATTTTTTCTTATCTTTTTTACATCTTATGGTATTTATCATTGTTCAGAGGATAAGTGACAAAATTACTTCTCAAATAATGTATATGATGATATAAATAATTAATAAAAAATTATGAAAATAAGTTAGTTGTATAAAAATATCAAAGAAAACCCAATTATAAGTAATTAATTTTTCTTTTCTAAAGTCTAAATAAAATACTGTAAAATTAATCTTATTTTGTATAATTAACTAACTTTACTTTTAATAGTTTTGTGTCAAAAAATTATAAACCAAAATGAAAAAGAAATTTCACCTGATATAATTATGACATATATCAATTAAAACAATTAAAATATGTCATTATGTGAAATAATTTTTTTTCCTAAAATCCTAAATAAAAGAGATTTATAAAATATTTTTATTTTTAATTTTAACCAAATAAGGTTTTTTTTTTTTAAATCCTGACCAGAAGAATTGTAAAATTTGACTTAATAGTAATTTTTACTTTGAAAAATTATTGATAAATATGATACTAAAATTATAAATTAGCAAGAAAAATTGTAAAGATATTACTGATATTGAGAAAGCCTAATCTTAAGAATGTCAACTTTTTAAAATAGTTAATATTAACTGGAAATAATTATTTGATGGTAATTTTATTTTTATAAAACCCTAAAAACTGTAAATAATATTTTATACTTTTTTTCCTTTCTAAAAATCTTATTCAAAAAATATTTGTATCATATTTTTAAGTCATAACAAAAAGAGAATTGTAAACAATTATTTGATAATATTTTAAAAGAGAATTTGAAGATGAACATGATACTAAAAATTATACAGCTATTAAAAGAATTGTAAAATAGTATTGAAATAAATCTTAAAATAGTAATTTTTAAATTATTTATTAGAAATTAGAAGTAATTATTTGATAGCATTTTTTAAAAAATTATAAAGAGAAGATAAATTGTAAAAGTTTATATAACAGTAATTTACCTTTTCTACATACTAAAAAAAAGTAAAAGCGTATTTAATAGTATTTTTTATATTTAAATTGTAAATAAAAAGGAGATTTATAAAATAGAATGTGTTCTCTTTAAAACAAATCCTAACATAATAAAATTTTAAAAATTTATTTAATAAAACATTCAATTATTATATAAGAAAGTGTATGACGCTATTTGACTTTCAATTTTTTTCTTTTTATAATAAGGAAGTATATAGTTTTTTCTTAATCTATATACAAATATGATAGCCATTCATTTATAGACCATGATTATAAAATAAATATATTAACTTAAACTTATGTATAACAATTGTCTTTTAACTATAAAATAAATCTCACAAAACATATGTAAGAAAACAATCATAAAACTATAATAAAATAATTTATTATTTTATGTTTTTTATTAAATTAAAACATCAAATAAAACCCGTTGCAACGCAACGGGCTCATATCTAATTTATAATAAAAGATATCGTTTTGGAATTGCTATAAGATAATATTTCCTATACCGTCAACCATTTAAGTTTTCCAAACCACACCATGTTAAATTAACTCTATTTAGGACATTTGCCGTGTAAATTAATATTCAACAACAGTACTGCACTGTCTAGGTAAATTGATCGATGAGGTTTTTTTGTTGCTAAAATCAATGTACACTTTCCAGTACTTGATTTTTGTGTGTCAAGCTTAGAATTTTTGAAATCATACATTATCTCTGCCATCTCAACTTGTACAGCTGGGTCTCGGCGGAGGCACTGCATGATTCTCGATGAGATTGTCTTTAGTTAATTTCATAAACTTATAAAACTGAAATAATAAAAATAAAGAAATATCCAACTATTTGCAATTTTTGTTAATTAGCATGGGTGATATTTGCATCAAGATATAAACAAAAGGATTAGCAAATAAATAGTAGAGCTAAATTGAGTATAAACGTGTTAAAGAAAAAGAAAATATATGATTTCCTTATGAAATGAGTAAAGGAGAGAGTGATGGAGTACTTTGGGTGATAGCATGTCGAAACTGGGGCCAGGTTGGGTTCCCTGTTAGTTTCGATGGAAGCCTTTGGACAGATCGAATCAAACTAATTTCAATTATTTGATGCGTCTTGGATTCTTCTTTTGTTGGTGCTATTATTATTCATGTGCTCGACAGCACAATGTTACTGCCACTTCACAAATAAACAAATATAAAGTTTAGAATTAGTTATATAATATTTGTGTAGCCTAAACTTTGAATTTATTTTGAAGTATATTGAAAGATTTATTTTATACTAATGGTAAAGAGGATAACTTGACAGCAATTTCACTGACAAAAATGTTATTTCTTTGTAACACACTAAGCAAAATATGTGTTAGAGCAATTTAAGACGAACAAGGATAGGAAATTATTCTAAGAAAATTTCAACTATGATACTAAATTTTGTGGTATTTTAATATCAGATTAATTTTTAGCATATTGCATTTTTTATTAACATTTAATTTTACACTAAGATATTTTATTTTATATTATTAATTTTTTTAAATAAAAATATTTAGTACATATTAGTTATCTGTCATTGATTAATTATAACTTCATTATAATATTATAATCAATAACTTTTTAATCTAAATTATAGTACCTGGTATTGATTTTCAAAACCAGTGTATTCAGACCTCAAGGTTCAATTAATGCAAATTTACGTTCAATGTAAACTTTCCAGTACTTGATTTGTTTGTGTCAAGCTTAGAATTTTTGAAACCATACATTATCACTGCCATCTCAACTTGTACAGCTGGGTATCAGTCTCAGATAGTTTTTATTTGTTGCATCAATATCACGTTTATTCTTGATGATCTTACTGTATACAGAAAGAAAAAAAGCATCATTATATCAACTACCTACCGATGCATCATTTACCATCTGAAGTCTGAACATTTTCTATGCCATAATCTGATATTTGTGCAAGGTACGTCTAACCTATACAATAGTGTGATTTCTAGTACTATCATAATCCAATTGTTTCCTATATCAAAATCTTTTATCATGGTATAAATCTGCTGATATATAAATGGTTAAAACTTTTGCGATTTTAATTTTTTTGTAATTCCATTGTTTCCTACATCAAAATCTTTTATCATGGTATAAATCTGCTGATATACAAACGTTTACAAATTTAAGAGTATAGACATCTTAACTTAAGAGTTTTGTTGTTTCGAGTTGTGGCCAATCCTATGAATTTGTTTGTACCATTTGCATATTCCTGTGTAAATAAATTTCCTCTAAGTTATATTAGATTTTTCCTTCCAAAAATGATCAGATAAAACATATTTTTGTGTGCTTTATTATGAATGAGGGGGGGGGGGGGTTCTAAGATTTAGGAACCTTTCGAAACAATTGAGCAAATGATTAATGCCATGAAGTATTAAAAAGAAAGAGAAGAAGTCTACAGTCGGTCTTCACCTTTTCTTAACCTGATATCACATACCCAGATCTAGAAAAGAAAAGGGAATAAGAAGCCACAAAACTAAGCATCTGCACTCGCACACTCTACAAAAAGATAAGACAATGGGCAAGGGATCAGATATGCCACACCCAATAATATACCATTGGGAAGAAGTAGGGAGAAGGAGATCGAAAACTTACCTTACAAATATAACAAAGAACAACGAGTGACAGGCGAAGGACGAAGCAAACTGACGACAGAAGTATGAGGTGGTTGGAGATTGCCGCCAGAAACTTGATCTAGTGGCGACAACTTAGAATCTCAGCAGGGCTTCGTTTTGTGTGTTTCTGATGAGAAAAATAGAAGGAGTGATGTGGGCATCAGAACCATGGCTGGACCAGGCCTTCACCAAGTTGCACACACTGGCCACATAGGGTTCTAGCCATGACTCATGAGAGGCATTTCCATAGACTCTCAGCTCATTAGAGGATCATGGCCAATTTGAATTATTGGATAACTTTCAAAAGATAAGATGTAGATTTTACAAGTCGTAAGATCTTTACAGCACCTGATGGCATATCTTAAATATTCAAGTCCATGGCAGTCCAACCAAGAATGGCCTTCGGCCAAATCTTATTAAACTGTCACAGGAACCTTTTTGGAGTCAAGAAAATAAGGACCAGGTCCATTTGAAGTTTAATGAAAATATTGTTCAATTTGAAAATATTTGTTAAAAAATTAGAAGTGAGAGGAGATTACATCTCATTATTTTTTATGCCGTTCAACAAAAACAAGATACTTAAGTGTCTAAACTAAACTTATATGAAGTATGCGACTTCGGTCGTGAACTTGAATGCTGCAATTCCAAGAAGCGTGATTAAGATCCCTATGTATTTGCAATATTTTGCCATCACCCACTACAACACCTTCCGCAAGCTCCAGTCGCACAAGTTCGAGGCGTTGCATTCTCCCAATAAAACTCTTCAAGTGTTTCAACTCTAGAACAGTTGCTTGATAACCAAGGATATGCAACACCTTCACTTGGTTCATATGTATACGGATATGATCGCTTATATAAACATTCAGACTCTGAAAGAAAATTAAATAAGAAGTCTAATTAAGTTAGTGTCTCTCTCTCTCTCTCCATATATACATATATAATCGTTGCTAATGATACATACCTGTATGAATAAAGTTTCAAGCTTTGGAGACTTCTTAAGCAGATGTGGAAGCAGTTTCCAACCTCGTTCACTGTTACTCCCAAAAGATAAACTAACCAGGTTGTTGAACATTGGTAGAAGTAGTCCATGTCTACTAACACATCGAGAAATCGTCTGAAAGCACACAGAGAAACATACACTTCAAGAAGAATGTCACTGCATAAGTTTTATAGAAAGGGGAGTTGCAAAACTTACATCAGCAGAAACTGGAGAAAGATGTAAAGTCTCGATGTTACTTATTCCTGTCATGAGACCCGATAGATCCGGTTTCTCGACCTTTTTATTATAACGAATATCCAGACGAGCTTCAACTAGGGATCCAAAGTTAACCGGTGTGTATTCATACAAGGCATGGTCGTCAGAGTAGTCGAAGGAGACAAGACTTGGGGCGTCAAATGACAAACCGCTTTGAAAATCAACGTCACAACCACGGTACCGAACTGATAGTTTCTTGATGGTCTGACTCGATATGTAATATGGGTGTGCCTCCATCTCCTCGTGACGTACAAGTAACTCCTCGAGCACAGGGCAACCAGCGAGCAGCACATCACTGAGATATTTAGATTCAAAGAAAATCGTTTCGATGATGAGAATCTTAAGCGATGGAAGTAATACATGTGAAGGTAGCTCGCAGTATACTTGTGTTCCAAGTGTCAGCTTAACAAGTGTCTTGCTCGTGAAGAGCTCACAAGGCATAAACATTGCAAATTGAGTGTTTATACTCACGTCCACTTCCAAAACACCGTGTTCTACTGCGTCACGAATCCAGCTTCCCACGTAATCCATCTCGTTTTCAACTTCAACGTCACGACGTTCTAGAGAGACTTTCTCTATGAGCGAATCACCTTGTGTTCGATCCAAAAAATTTCTGAAGCTCTCACCTCTCTTTGGTTCACCGTTTTCCGGGTGCACAGAAACAGAATTATTAAAGTCAAGATAATCAACCAATCTAAATATATTTCTCCAGTGTTTAGAAAGAACAGATGTTGAAACAGCCTGTTTTATCGGAAGTAAGGACAAGATGTCACCGAGAATCTCGTCAGGGAGGAAGCTGATTGCATCTCTCGAGCCAGTGTCCAACTTTTTGGTATCCATCGATGTATAAAAGTTTTTAAGTACCTTTGAAACAAGAAGTGTTTATCAAGCAACTGAAGTGTTCCTATAAAATATACTTCTTCATCAACCAAAACTATCGTTAACCAAAGTGCATAAAAATCAGAGATAATGTTTCCTCATAAACGATAAACATCGAGTTCCCATAGTTATAAATATTAAAGAGAGGCTAACTTATAGAAAACTAATAGGAGCAAAAACAATATGACTTAGCATGTATGACCAAAAGATATGAGACTATGAGAGTGAGGCTAGAGCAAAGCTAGATACGAACCGTGACGGTGGGATAATTGTGGAGAACGGCCGAGAGAGAGGAGATGGTCAAAGTTTCCAGAATCCATGAGTATATAAATCCGATATATCAAAATAGGGATCTTTGAATGAACTAATAATCTTTTTATTGTCTTTAAAACACCTAAGTCCTAACAATTTCTCCATTTAATTTTTTAATACTTAGTTAATTACAAAATTGACTTTTTTTCCATTTTATCAAATTATTATTGCATTTCGAAGAAAAATATAGATTTGGAACATTATTTAAACCGTGATCCAGAAAAACTGTAATTAACAGATAAAAAAACTGCCATCCAAAAACAAAATTTTTTCTATCCAAAAACATATTTTTTTGATCTGTTACATTATTTTGATCTGTTTGGCTTTCCAGTTTCCAGAGAACTGACTATATCGACAAGTTTAATGTTTTCAGAAAGCAATGAGTTTGGCTTCCTTCCTCTTGTTTGTCTGAATGAAGTTCTTCTTCAACAATATTTGACTTCCTGCTAGTAAGACAGTCCGTAGAGTATAGAACACTTAGATGTTAAAAATTTTTCTTTTGCTCTAATGGAAAATTTGTTACATTACGAGAAGACATGCGAATCAAGAAAACTACAGAAGTAAAGATATCTTCTAAACAAATGGTGTTTAAACTATATATTATATTTAACCATCACAACTTGTACAACCTGAAGCCTCTTTGTTTCCCCCTTCAAAGCTTCCCCAAGAACACTCTAATGGCAACTCCATCCATATTCCATGCAAAGAATCGATCAATCAAATATAATTTAACAGTTTCAAAATCGCTATATAACGGCTGTCTTTCCTCGACGACTTTCACTCCTCAGACGAAGAAGCGCGTGAACAGATCTTCTCAAGATGTAAAGGCCAATCCTCTCCAAGAACACGCGGATTCAACTCCATACCAGCACGAAGATCCAACACCGACACACTCTCTCGTCGTACCAAACTCAAACAAGGCCCAATCAGCCTCGTAACAAACGCATCCAACCCTCTATTCAAAACATCAGCAGCCTCCACAGACAACTTCACCCCTTCCTTCTCCAACAGCCTCCTCTCCAACACACTCCTCAACGTCGTCGTATCAGGTAACTCCCCACTGTTCCGACAACAACAACAACTCTCACCCTTTCTGCGAACAGACCCTGTCAACGAAACACCGAGCGGCGCGGTCAACGGGCTCCTCCTCTGTACTACGCTTTGTTCAACCTCTTCTCCTTCTTCCATCGGAACTCTCAGAAGCTTCGACATGGACGTCTCGTCGTTCGTCGTCGTAGTGATGCTCTGAGGCTTCCCGAGAGGACCGAGAGGGCTCGGCCTGTCTCTGAACTTCTTCGACCTGCATTTTCTTGGCGACGAAGGAGGGAATGCAGCAGAAGAAGAAGATCTCTTGAGGTTGTTGTTGTATCTCGTCGTCGTCGTCGGAGGTGATTTCGCGAGGGATGCGTTCTTGAGAATGGAACGGAGGAGACGGTTGTGGAGAGGGACGAGTTCTCTAGGGATGGACTTGTCGAGGTCGGATTTGGTTATCCTCGAGGTGAGGAATTTTCCGAGGTGGTCCAAGTAAGTGTTGGCTCTCGAGTGCCCTAGTTTCTGGTAGATTAGGGATTTGATCTCGAGTGTGTTCGATCTTGAAGAGCATTGATCTGATGGTTCTGACCCCATCTTCCCGGAAGCTAAAACCCCCCAATTTCTCTCAATTCGTTGTACACCTGAATTCCAAGAATCGAAATTACAGATTCTTTTAGCTAATTCGTCGCGAATTGAGTTGGGGATACGAAATTGGGAGGATCCTAAGAGTTTTAAGCATCGAATCAATCAAAATTGAGAACGAGAATCGAAAGATTGAAAGGAGAATTGGAGTTGAGTACTAACCAGTAGAAGCGATTGAATTTTAGCCGCGAAATTTCTTTTGTTGTTGTTGTTGAGGTTGAAGAAGATGTGCTTCCTCTTTGTGCCCTAAAGGAATTGCTGTTTTTTTTCTTTTAGTTGTTTTATCGAGAGAGTTGGCTTTGTGTTTTGTTTGTCTGTTCGTTCGTACGTGCGTGAAATAGAGAGGGAGAGAGAGACCAAACCAAGGCTTTATGAGTTAAAGAGAAGTCAGGGCCCGAGAGAAATAAGAGAGAACCTCCTCGTTGACTCTTTTCCACTTGCAATACATCTTACACACGTGCGAATTTCATTCCTTGTACACTCTTCTTCTTCTTCTTCTAAAATATTGATTCTAGCATCTTTTCTAAAATATAGCGTTTGGTTTGATGATTGCTTAGTTACTTAAAAAAAATTATTTTTTTTTTAAAATATTGGTTTCTAGTTATTATACAGAGTATGGTGTTATTGAGACTGAATTTTAAAAAAATTTAACTCAGAAATAAAAAAAGTAAGGAAACTTCATATATTCATTATATTTTAAAATTCATTAGTAATATATTTTTTAAATAGGCAAAAACAATTGCAACTCTTACAAATTTAGAAGGTGGATTTCAGGTGGTGGAGATGATGATGCAAACGTCGCCAGACAATGCGACTAGAACATTGATTTTTTTTTTTTTAGGATTAAAATTACAGAGAATGTTTACAGTACTTTTGAGAATACTATTAGTTTCCAAAGAGGGGAAAACAGAGTTTAGTTGAAAAGAATTGTTTTCTTTGTTTTGTTTAGTTAATGCTGTACTGCTTTGTGTTACTTTGCTTTCACCATTTTTCTCAGTCTCACAGAACACAAATAACTCCTGAATAGTCCTGATTGTCATTTTCTTATAAAAGACTACTCTAGAGGCCACGGAATGTTTGAACGTAGAAAGTAAAGCAAAAGAAAATGCTGTGCGCGTCCGTAAAATGCATTTCCGTCTATACAAAACAGCTACATACTAAAAACATGCCACTCGCCACAGAAACAAACAGGTGACAATCAAATATACTTCGACCCTAGCGAAAAAAAAAACAAAGACAAAAGACTGTCACAAAGAACCGCATCCCACAATTCTCGAAATTAACTTTGTACCAAAACATTTTCTAGTCGTCCTGTCCGATATGATTAGTATCTCATTGCTGCTCCTCGTCGGGTATTTCTTGACCAATTACCCGTTGTGCAAGTCTGTAGTATAAAATCCCCATTGTTGCCATACACGCTCTGCACATCAGTCACCCAGTTGGGTTAAATTTGAGTTAAATTACACTAACAAATTTTACACCAAACATTTTTAACATATCAAAACCTATTTAAGAAAAAAAACAATTAAACAATGTCTCACATGATTGCTATGAAAAGGAGTATTTTCCTTATATTCATCCTCGATGATCGATGTCTTACACGTCTTTCTGAACTATCTTCTGCCTTTGTTGCATCTTTACGAGGTGGTGCAGTCACGGGTAGCGTAGGTAGTGCACTTGACCAGAATGGTAGTAAAGCCCGCAGAAACTTGTGACGAAGTGGACCTTACATGTAGCAAAAAAGAAAAACAAGTCCCAGTCAGTAAAAGCCACATCCCATACATTATTACACCATTAAGTTTTTTCTACCACCTCGTCTTGAGTACTTTTTCTTATTCCCGTCTTCGTCGTCTGCATTATATAGAGTCTCGGAGTTCTGTCTGTCCACAGCGGGTACACCTTTCCGTGCAGCAGCAACATGCTATATACAACATCAATTGACAGAGCAACTGTTACAAGCCATTGAGGCGAAACATGATACGCAACTAGTTTGTAGAATTAATGTCTTACTCCAGGGCTTGAGGTTTTCATGTAATTCCCAGCAGAAGAAGGAACATCTATCTCTAAAACCGCAGATTTAGAATATTCTCCCCTTTCAGCTACTGGATAACTCTTGCTCCCTTCTTGTGTATGAGAAGATGATGATACATTAATTAATGCATCTGAAGCAAATGCAGGAGGTGGGCTACGAGATTCAGTTGACCGAGAAACTGGATGGTTCCCAAATAGATTCTTTTCAAGACCAGTCTGCCATACAGAGAACAGAACATAAAAATCTAATTAAACCAGTTATCCTTTCAGTCTATGTCATAGTGTTCACTAGTTAACACAAACGATGTGACAATACAATGCGCTTGAAAAGGTGACAGCTTTAGGGTTTTAAATTCTTTCAAGAAGAAAAAGTTGAATAATCCGAAACAGAAATTGAGCTAATATATAAGACTGACCTGCATAATTGCTTCCCTTAACTGTGCATGAAGACGAGATCCTGCATCTTTCACCATCTTGGGAGGCCATATCTGCATTTTGAAGACCATATGAGAACTGTAATACGGCCCTCTCCCAAGCACTAACAACATTTTGAAGCAAGATACAAGATAGAACCAGGCTACACCAAAACAAATTCAAGCAAATAAAGAAGGAATGGCTTTTACCTCAAACTCTAAGAACCAAAAAACAACCTAGATAGCTACATCCATTTACATTGCGTCATAGGGTGCACTATATTACACACTAGAACAAAAGGAAACAGCTCAAAGTCATAAAAAAAAATTTAATAGAAAAGACTCAAGAAAGCATAGAAAGCTATCAAATACTCTTAAGTTTCCTTACTTCTACAAGTTATATATATGTACACTAGAAATCAATAGGGCTTACAGGAGTGGTACATGTCGGGCAGAGATAACCAGCAGGAGCAGTATGAGGAGGAAAGCTCTTGATAAGTGAAACCAAGCAACTTGTATGTACAGCATCTGATCCAAATAAAAAAAAGGGTAGAAAATTCAGAAATAATATAAAGATAATGGGTAAGAGTGAGTGAGATGATAACATACGCAAGCAACCCAAACGAGTGACTTGATGACCTCCGCCCTCATCAAAGGATGCTTGGCATTGACAACACTTAGGCTGATCATACTCTCCATCTATCACCCATTCCGAATATGTCCGGACCTAATTGGTTACAACATAGTAATTAAAAAAACGTATTTCATCATTATCCCAAAATATATTATAAAATATAGATGATGTTGATGAATGATGAACATACGACACAAGTTTGATGGTCAGGGAAGCAAATGCATTCCCCACAGACAGGGACCTTGTGAACAAAGCAATATAGCTTCGTAGCCTGTAAGACAAAAAAAACAACAACAAGAGATAAAAAAAAAAAACATTCACTTGATTGAGCTCTGCAAAATCTCGATCGAATGAATTATAATACCTTTCGGCATTTGCAGACCACCATTGCGAATCAGCCAGAGCTCGGAGATTTAGAGAGTTCAGCTGCGATCTCAGAAAGCTTAATGGATGGAGCCAGTGCGCATTGCGGAATCAGATCGTGGAGAAGAAACCGAGATGGTTCCAAATTCGAGGTAGCAAGCTCTCTCGACGAAACAATTAATTCTCAAAAAAAAAAATTAAATTGATACGAGATTCTAGAGAATCGAGACTGAGAAAATGAGGATCGAAGGAGAAAGAGAGAGAGAGAGATGGAAGATGAAAATGAGAAAGCACCGAGCAGAATCGATTGCTTTAGAGCAATGTATTACTCTGTTTTTAATCTAAACTGATGCAAAACCAAAGATGAAATTGGGTTTGAAATTGGGTTTTATTACAATGTATTATATCATTTTTACTCCAAAAACTATTTTTAAATGATTCATTTCATTTAATAACTAATTATTGCTAATGCCTTGTACTTATGAAAATTATCAATTGACCCCAACTATCTTATGTTCAAAAAATATCCATAAAATATAATTTATTTAAATTAATTATTTATTATTAAAAAGTAAAATAATTAATTAAAAATATATAATATAGCATATTTTGGTTCAATAATTAGTGTTAAATTTTTTTTCTCACAAATGCTCAACTAATGCATTTCGTAATGTATAAATGAGCTTCTTTATCCATGAATGAGCCTTTTAAATAAGCATCAACTACAACATTTGTAAGGTTTGCAGTAAAAGAATTGTTGATTGAATTTCCGACAGTGAACGTAAACTATACAATTCAAACATAGGTTAAAGTAGATAATACAATAGACGTATGTTAAGTACTACAATAACAATATTAAAGCTAAGAGCCAAATAAGCTTGCATGTGAACCAAACCTAACCTGAATCGGCTTCGAGAATCTAACTCTTGTGTTTCATATGCTCTGTTAACCAACGATGGAAGCATTATTAAGTAACCAAAACTAAAGGTTAAACTGTGAATCAAATGGGAAAAGGTGAATTAGTTACATATGTAGGTTGGCAGAAAATGAGTTGCTGACTATTCAACATTACCTTGTTCACCAGAAAGCCTTCGAGGGTTTTGTAGAGTCACAAAGTGCCCAATCGTCAATCCCATGATGACCCCTGGTGCTAAGGCTATGGCAGCTGCAGTCCAGCTCAAAACTTCTTCTCCTTCTTTTTCTTCTACTGATTCTGGTTTTTCAACTGGTTGCTCTGTGTCTCTGTCTCCGCATTTGTTATTGAGAGGACGACCACAAAGTCCAAGGTTATCTTCAAAAGACGAAGAATCTTGCGTCTGAAACTGTACGCCTTGCGGTATTTGACCGACGAGCTGATTGTGGGAAACTCTAACTGTAGACAGACTTGTGAGGTACCCGAGAGCAGGTGGAATCTGGCCTGAGAGCTTGTTATGCGACAAGTCTAGTGACTCGAGCATAGTTAGATTGGCCAAAGATGGAGGGATGTTTCCAGTGAAACAGTTGCTCGACAGATTAAGGACAATAAGACTCTTCAGTAGACCAATGGATCTAGGGATCTCTCCATGAAGTCTGTTTCCAGATATATCAATAGCTGTCAAGAGTGTAAGGATCCTCGTGTACGTTATTTCTACTCCTTTGTTTAGTAAGACCAACGAGTCATCCTGGTAATATACACGTTCTTCTCCTATGTACTTAAGTTCCGAACGGTTTTTCTCCGAAGACATGCCTCTCAGATGCACGAAGAATTCAGAAGGAAGGACTCCAGAGAAGGAATTATAAGATATGTCAATGATATGCAACTCGGGAAACGAAGAAGCAAACTTGGGATGATGATGATGATGTAGCGACCCATGAAACTCGTTAGAGTGGAGAACTAATACTTGTAGACTTTGTAAAGATTCCAACCAGAATGGGAAAGTGTCGCTGATTCTGTTGTGTTCCATGTTTAGAACCTCTAGATAAGAACACCTAGACAACGATCTCGGAAGTTTTCCCGCCAATTGGTTGTGACCAACATGGAGTGTCCTTAGACTGCGTCCGTTTAAAAATACTTCAGGCAAAGTTCCGTTGAAGTGGTTATGCGATATGTCGATGATTTCCAACTTGTTGGAAAATTGGACCGTTTGTATTGGTCCATAGAATGAATTGAAAGAGAGGATGAGAAACCTTAGGTTTGTCAGACAAGTCAACCAGGGAGGAAACTTGTCGCTGATTAGGTTACTTTCTAAATTTAGAAACCGAAGAACAGAAAGACGGGTGAATGATGGAAGCTTTCCAACCAATTGGTTATGAGAGAGATCGAGAATGTCAAGGTGAGAAAGGTTTTCAAGTGAAGATGGGACTTCACCAACAAAATTGTTATCAGAGAGGTAAAGCGTGTCGAGATTAGAAAGGTTTCCAAGCGAAGATGAGATTTCACCCACAAAATTGTTATGATAGAAGTCAAGAGCAATGAGGTTAGAGAAGTTTCCAAGTGAAGAAGGGATTTCACCAGTAAAATTGTTATGAGAGAGTTGAAGAAATTTGAGATGAGAAAGGTATCCAAGTGAAGATGGAATGTCACCTACAAAATTGTTATAAGAGAGGCAGAGAGTGGCAAGTTGAGAAAAATTTCCAACAGAAGTTAGAATTTGACCGCTGAAATCATTATATGATAAGTCGATAAAACGCAAACTTCGAATCCTGAAAAGGTTGCTATCAGAATGAAACCGGCCATGGAGGCCGCTGCAGAAAAGGTCTACCACAATCACTTCCCCTGATTTAGGATCACATTTGATACCGTCCCAGTAGCAACAGTCGGTGTTATTGGCCCATGACTTTGTCTTGGGTACAAAACTATCACCACAAATATATGAAGGTTTGCCAATCTCGAACTCGTCTTTAAACAGGAGAAGTGCATCCCTTTGTTCGGGACGACAGACGTGTCTAGTAGGAGCCGGGAATATGTTTTCAAACTGAAGAACGAATAGAAAGATAAAAGAAAGAGAAATTGGAATTGAGTTTCCGTAGTCTATAATATGCATCCTTCTGTAAACCAATTTAACTTTCATGAATAATAATGGAAAGAAGAAAAAAAGAAAAAAAGAAGTGGGGATTGTGATGAATAGAAATGGTTTCAAGTTTCATCTATTTTTATACAAAACAATAGTCTGTATGAGAGACTACAGAAAGATATTTCCACTTTGCTTGACTGCTTAATTATTATTTTTCTCCGAACCGTTCTTCACAATGGATGCAGAAAGTAAAAGTCCTTGTGTTGATTAGACTTTTGGTATTATTAGAAGAATCATTCAAGTCGTTTACTTTAAATTAATCTGTTGTTTTTTCAACCAAGTTTAGGTGGACGACTATAATTAGTCAGTTTTTGTTTTCTACAATACGTTATTTTTAAAATAAAAAGTAATCCAAATCTCATTGGCTTTCACGGAACCGAATACAACAGAAACTCAATAGTAAGAAAAAATAGAATAGTAAGAAAAAATAGAGATTTTTAATGTTGGTTGACCCAAAAAAAAAGAGATTTTTAATGTTGAAACCTGGAACTCAATAGGTGAAATTGTCTCAGTTGTGTAATATGAGAACTAGATCTCACGTGCGTTTTCGCATAATTATGTTTTTTACTTTAGTAAAATAATATAGTGAATTTAATTTTTCTTTTTTTGCTAAATTTTAATTTCTCTTTATATAAAGAATAGTTTGCTTTTGATTTTTTGACAATAAACATGTTAATTATTTATTTTATAAATTTAATAGACTTAGAGGCAATGAGTATAATAATATTTTTTAAAATGCTAAAGAAGCTGCAGAGGAACGGAGGCACAGGAAGCAGAAAGAAGTATGTGAGGCTGAGAATAGAGGAATAAAAAAACCCATCAAAAATAACCATCAAGCTGTTTTGAAGCCGTCGGAGACAAACTGGCTGAAATGCAATGGCTATGCAGCAATAAAAAAGGGGGCAGATCGTATGGGCAGGTGAAAAAACACTGACAAGATTGGGATCCAGCATTGAAAGTTGAAACGGGTGCAGAAGCTTTAAAGTGGGCAGTTACTACGATTGCTACATTTCAGTACATAAATGTTGTTTTTAAATCAGAGGTGTTGTTCATTTGCTTGTCCAGGTGATCTATCTGGTGAAAATGCAAAATGATGTTCGTTTTGTGCATTAAAATAATACATCCAGACAGATCATCCAATTTCATTTTAAAAAAAAACTTATCTTAAATTCTCATCCAAATGAGATGAACCTTCACGGAGCGTCTTAGTAAAGGTTTATGAGTTTTCATAAAAAAAATATTTCTTCAAAACCACTAAAACACATTTTCTCTGCTAAAACCACAGAAACACATTTTTCTGTTTTTAAATCAGACTCTCTCGCTCTCACCAGAATATGGTGAATGGGGTAGAAGAAGTGTGGCTATACTCCAGCCTACGATCGTGGTGATTTCATTAGGGTATAACCAAGTTCATTAGAGGATAAATATATTAATGTTAAGTAGGATAATTAGCCCTGCATTTATGTTATATGCAGCCCTTACATGAAGATTCAAAATACGAATTGGACAAGAAAAATTAAGAAATTTTATTTATTCTTTTGAACTTGTGATTCCATTACAACAACAGCCATGAACTTGCTTAATTTTGTACTCTTGGCTTGTTTAATAGTAGAATTAAAACCATGGAATAACAAATATGTGCGGTTGAAGGTAACCCACAGTAATAGTATTTTATGCCTTAAGATAACCCTTGTGTTCTAAGTATGCAACGACTGTTTCAGCCATTTCGATTGGAGAAGTTCCCGTTCCTTCTTTTCCTAGAGAAATCTTCACATGGCAGAAAAAAAAAAACAAGAACATAAGAAAAGACACAAAAAGCCCAGGATCCAGATCAATAACCAAAGCAATGTTCTGTATAAATATTATCAGCTATTACCTCACAGTTCAATGGTGGCTCGTAAGGGTCATCAATCCCGGTAAAACCTATGGAAACATTTCAAACGTCAACATAATTTCAAGATCGCAACGAGACAAAAAAAAAAACAAGCCACCAAAAAAATACAAACACTGCAAGAAATTATACCTTTAATCTTTCCAGCACGCGCAAGCTTGTACAGACCCTTTGGATCCCTAGCCTCACAAACTTCAAGCGATACATTCATGAACACCTATATAAATCAAACACCAATCTTACTCAATAAGCCTAAAGAGATTACAAAACAAACCCATGTTTTGTCTCAAATTATTACCTCAACAAAATCTCCCTCAGGAAGCAAATTTCGACAAGCGTCCCTGTCTCTTCTATAAGGAGAAATCAAACTCGCAATGCATATGATTCCAGCATCCGCAAAAAGCTTAGCAACCTCTCCTAAAAAAACAAAAGCAATTAAAAATGAGACACTCGTTGTTAATGTTTTTAAAAAGAAGATTTCGTTGTTGTTAAAGCTCACCGACTCTACGAATGTTCTCAGCACGGTCTTCCGCTTTAAAGCTGAGATCACGGTTCAAGCCGTGCCTTACATTATCTCCATCGAGGATATAGCAAAGCTTCCCCTTTTGGAACAGCTTCTGGTTCAAAGCACAAGCTAAAGTGCTCTTCCCTAACAAAATACAAATAATAATGTTTAAAGAAATTTCACATAGAAGTAGGAACCAAAACTAAACTAAAGCTAGACACGAACCTGAACCGCTAAGACCAGTGACCCAAATCACACATCCTTTCTGGTCGAGCAACCTCTGTCTATCAACTTTCTCAACAGGACATTCATGCCACTTTATGTTCGTCGAGTTTCCGACCGTAGACAATGGTCCTTGTTTCTGTCCTAATTAATACAAAATTAAAAATAATTAACTTCTTTGTCGTTTTTTTTTTCTTTCTGGGGATCAAAATTAAAATGTAATTATATATACCTGTGTGACCATTGACAGATTTTAGCTCAGGGAGAGATCCATTTTTGCTATGAGTCATCGATTGAGATCCTTCCATGGAAACACAAGCACGAATAACACCAACAGATCTCGAGTTAGTACTCATTGAATTGCTGTCGGATATCCCTTTGGGAGATGCGATTGGAAGGCCTAGAAACGATTTAGCTCCGATCATGATGAGATCCGAAATTCAATTAGAGAGATCGAAGAAGAAGAGGTAAAAACAAAGGAAATGTGTGTTTTTTTTTTGTAATTGGGGAAAGAAGTTTAATTAAGGAACGAAGGAGGAAAATGTGACCGTTAAAAAGAGCGATTATTGGGTAGGTAAACTGGTGAAAATAGAAATGTTGTTGGCCACGTTTTTCTTTCTTTCAGTCTTCTTTCTCGTTGGGTTTCTTAAAACGCTGTCGCTTCTTGAATTATTCTTAAACAAATGTACTTAACTGGATTTGCATCTACATTCTTAAATGCAACCACTAAATTTAAACTTTTATGTATGTAGTTTGGTCGCCTATCAACATGGATTTGATGTTTCGGTGTCTTTTAGATTGGAGAAATTGGCTCAATAGTCAATTTGAACAGTGTCTTATGTTTTCCTACGACTAGACCTTTCAAGCCATGGCTGGCTCTGATTCGAACATACAGTAAGGGTTGATTGTTTTATATATGATTTTTTAAAAATATTTTATACCATTTTCTTAATGGAACACAATTGTAGTTCACCACTATCCATCACAATGGGAACATTTACTCGAAGAAAAGACAGACTAATACAAAAATATTCCCGAGTTTACGAAATAAACCAAAATATAATTCAAGGAGAAAATGTAGATCAAAAATTGAAGAAGATTAGAAAAATTACAACTGAGTTATTGCCCAATACATGCATAAAAATAGATTCACACAAAATCACGACTAATCATATGTTAATGTTATGTTAGGGGCTTGCAATGTTTATGTTAGGCCAAAATATTCATCTGTGAATTATCTACACGTGTTTTACCTGTTTTGTCTTCGTATAGACGTATAGTTGAGCATCTTCTCATAGTCTTATTTCGGTTTCACATTTGTAAGAATCTCTTTCTGATTCCGAACCTCATTTTTGAGTCCATGTACATTTAATCAAACCACTGGATTAAAACATTTCTGCTATTTTATAAATAATTAAATAGTGTTCAAATTAGTTGAGTAACAAAGAAAAGAATAAAGAAACCAAGGGATATGTTTCTTGAATCTTTAGATCATTTCCAACAAGCCTCTTGAAGAGATGAATAACTGTCGGAGTGCAAAAGATTTTAAAAATGAAGAGATAAAAAGCTGTAAGAGATAGAAAGCCAGATTTATAGGCAAAATAAAATAATAGATCTAGAACAAAGAATTGATTGTGCCAGACTAAATATTGGAGTCAAAATCGACCTTTTAAGTGACATTCTTTCTTTTTTAATCCCCACGAAGGTAAATAAAAGTTTCCCTATTACACAAGTCCCATGGACACAAGTGAAAATAGTAACACACACGAGTATGCGTTACAAAAGTATAAACCACTGAAAATTTCCAAACCTGTTTCAGCAAGTTACAAAAGTATACAACCACTGAAAATTCCCAAACCTGTTTCAGCAAATACACTATTTGGTAAGAGTTACAGAGATACAAAAGGCAACAAGTGGCCACAACCCACAACGAGGAATAAATAGATGGAGGACCATTCCACTATCTCAGGCGCGTTCATCATTCACGTGGTTTGGGACCTCGGGTTGGTTATCCAGTGGCATGTACTGTGCCATTATGGCTCTTATCTCTGAGTCCATGTATTGCTGTAAAACCAAAGACAGAACAGTTCAGAAAACATTTCCCCAAGCAACCGTGGTTAGGTCCAAAGACACATGCCACAAAACCAAAAAAAAAAAGAAATCTTTTGGTTTTATCATAAAGGCAGATGAAAGGAGGAAAAAAGCTTACCCTTAACCTATGTTTGTAAACGAGGTACGCCCCACCAGCTGCAAGTCCCAATGCTAACATTATAAGCCAAACGGCCGTCCACGCTGACTTAACTTGTGAACCAGTCTTGCCTTAATTTCAACAAAAAGAAACCGATATCAGTTCCGACTTGTTTGAATAGTCTTAAACACTAGACTTGCAAGTTCATGAAAACTCACTGATGCAAGTGTCATGATCTCTGATGTAGAGGAGGTCACCGCTACAAGAGCACTCATAGCTTCCCCAGGTATTCTTGCAACTACATTCAGGGCACTGACAAGCTTTCTTCTCCTTGCACTCGTTAATGTCTGGTAAAAGGAAGCATTGAAATGAAATCTTATAAAAAAAGGATTAATAAGTACTGTCACACAAGTTTAGCGAAAGAGTCTAACCTTCACACTTCTTAACACCGTCTCCTTTGAATCCTGGAGGACACTCGCACTTAACACTGTCCTTGTCCTGAATGTATCACAAATTCGAGACATAAGTCTCTTATTATCATACGGCGAGATTAAGCTAAAAAAATGAAGCAACGTCCAGAAGAAAAAACTAACCACACAAGCAGAGAACGCATGTCCATCTCTCTCTTCATGCCAACAACCTCCATTGTTGATCGTGCATCTTCCTGGCCCGCTTGCTGCAATGCAAACACCAAGCAACTATAAGTCTATTAATTATAAACTACTTATAAGATGACAAGAACACTCACGTTCACAGTGGCTGTATCCATCCCCTTTGAATTTCACACCATCAACTAGAGGACACTCACACACTCTTCCCCGGAAAGTATCCTAAAAAATTAAGCAGATTAATACATAAAATATATAACAAGGAAATTCGCCAGGAAAACCAAATTATACCCTGCAAGCAGTTATGTTGGCTGATTTATCTTGCCAACAACCGCCATTGTTATCTAAGCACTCGTTTGACTCCATCTCTGTCATTTTCAGCAGAAATGCGAATTTCAAATTCCACATTTGAAGTGTTAGGAGGTGTGATCAAGCAGGAAAATTCTTCATATAGTATATACCTGTGCTCAGGCATATAGATGGTTCAGTCGTCTCCTCAAAACCAGAACATAGGGCCTTCAGTACAGCACCCTTCTCCAACTTGCCTGCAAGAAAACATTTATTTTTAAAAAGGATAAACCAGAACATAGCGTATTGAAGTCTTACGCGAACACTGCAAGACAAACCTCGGTACTGTCTGTTGTTGACAACCAATGTAGGCAATATGGTAACATCACCCCTTGAACCCTTGCCAACCTAACACAACATACGTATGTCAATCTCAAGAGTATTATTCATGTTCCTCAAAGAACATAACAGCTAACATGGATCACTTACTTGAGCATCTTGTTCTTCCTTTAGAACTGGATTGTCCGAGTCAGCATCAGGGTCTCCCATACACTTGTCAAGTTTTCTACTATCAATTCCTGCAAAAGACATAGAATATATAGATCATCCATCCTCCCAAAAATAGAAAGTTCTATAAATAGAAAACACTCACCAAGAGATTTGATAACAGAATCAGCACATTCTTTGTTGTATTTCTTCTCCTTCATGGGACACCTGATCTGAAAATCAGTGACGTAATCCCACCAGACCCACGGCTTCCCTGTCTCATTCGCCACCTTGTAAACGCAAAGCTGTCTCAAGTTCTCCACAACCACGTCTTTCCCATCGTACCCCGAGCTAAAGTCCTGTTCCGGATCAGGAGCGCAGTACCTCCCCTTGTTGATACACTGAGACTTACACTGCCGGCTCAACGTGAACGCGTGAGGACAGTACCAAGTAATATAATGAGGTCTAAACTGCGTGAACCCGCCTTTCTCGAGGATCTGTGCAGCGCCTTTGAAATCCTTCACAAACTCCATCAACATGTCACACTTAACCCCGCACTCATCATTGCTGTTGGTCCAGAGCTCGTACTCCACACGAGCATCAGGGTGGGGGACGGCTTCTCTCCAGTCGAGGTTCAAGTTGACCATATCGCCACCACTGATCGCTTTCTTCAGCTTCTCCCCAAAGCCTTTTGTGACGAGAGCAGAAGGTATGGTGATGTTCTCAATGTATTTGGCGGAGGAAATGTCCTCTTCAGGTGTGTCCATTGTAATCAGAGGCTCATCAACGTTGTCTGCTACAAGAACAGCTGAAGCACCAGCTTTCTGTGCATTCCAGACCTTCAATGCGAAAAAACAATCTACAAAAACAAACAGAAAACAATCATCAGGGCCGATTTTCTGAAAGAAAACTAAATAAAATTTGGCTCCCAAATTTATAAAAAAAATTTTTTTTTGCCTGAAAATCTTACTAAATCATGCCCTGACAAATCATCTGTTAGGCTAAGCTTATGCAGAAACATGAACCAATTTAGAAGAAAGGCATTACATTTTCTAAATCTAAGAGCATCTCGAACCTCACTCTGCATTTTCCACTTTATTTTACAGTAAAATATACAGTGGGTCGGAGATGCTCTAACATCCACAGAACTAACTCAAATAAATCAAAGAAGAAAATGAGTTTAATTTTGGCCTTAGTAAACAGGAGACCAAATAGTATTATTTTCTAGGTTATCCACCCGCCTAGACCGATTTTTAGAACACTGGAGCTAAGCTTATGCAGAAACATGAACAAAGGCACTACACTTCCTAAATCAAATTATCAATTGTAAGATATAGTAACTCAAAAGGAGTTTAAAATTTTTTACAACCTCCACGATCAACAAGGAGGAAGGTAGGGAGAGCACCAGGCTGGGACTTGAAAGAGATAGAGAAATCGCTGAACTCTTTGCAAGATTTCTGATTCTCCTTTGGGTAAATCACGGTGCCGGCCATGCTCCCTCCGTACTGAGGGATCCCGAAGTTGCCGATCGCGCTGTCGTGAGTCCCCTTTATGCTCTCTGGGGAAGTCACCGATAAGCTGTTCTTCTCCACCACGAATCGAGCCTCGGCGCAGCAGAAGAGAAGCAGCAGACATGGGAGAAGAAGGAAACGGAGGAGGAGGCGATTCTGCTGATTGTGTTGATGCTGCTTCATCGTGTTGTCGAGATCTCCGCCTCTCAACGCTACGACCAAACTCCAAAAAAGGATTTGAACCGAGAGAGACACGAAATCACTCCTAGGTTGAATTGGAGGGTTGATGGTTGGAAAATCACTCTTGTCTGAAACTCGATTGCGATATGCGAGTGGTGCCCCGAGAAAATAAAAAAAGTTCGGTTTCTTATTTTTCCACGTTTCTGGTGCGAATGGGAAGACTTTGGACGACTTTAGAGATGACTCGACAAAAGAAAAACAAAACAAATGGGTCAATTACAACTAAAAAAAAAAGAAAACCCTCAAGAATGAGGGATGTAGAAAATTTGGCTATTGTTAAAGCTATAGAAGTTTTGAATAATAATTTAAATACTTTATTTAAAATATAAAAGTTATATTACTATTAAATAATTAAATATATTTCAAATGAACAAGAAACAAAAATCGTTGATTAATTTGTTTAACTTAATTTTAATAATTTTCTTTTACAAATCTAAATACAAGATTTAGTTATGAAAGGAATAAAAAATGTTTTTAGAGAGATGATGTAAAATAAATCGTAAGAGTCACATATATATTGTTACTTTTAGAAAAAACAACACAAACCAAAAAAAAATTATAAGAATTTTAAACACTTTAGAATGATTATTTTTAAAAATAACTTCATTGATAAATTACTGCTCTAGACACTTTCTAATCCACAAAGCCTTTAGAGTCTTGACACCAACCTAGCCTCAAATTGTATAAGATCGTTTTCTTAAGACATGTTTCAGAAAATTTTATTTCAAAACTTACCAACTAAAATCAGAGACGAGTTTCTACTAGGGATTTTATGTATAAGCTAGATTCTGATCTGTTTTTGAAATGACGAATGTATTTTTTTTGTTTGCATATTTTTAGATTTAATTTATCTATTTCTGTTTTTCTTTGTAATCATATTTTTATTTTTTTATAATTATATTTGTGTAAAATATTTTTTGAGTTATTAGTAAGAGATTTTAATAATTGTATTGAATTTGTGATGTTGCATAACTATATGTTTCTGGCACAGTCATTTCAGACATTAAATTTACACTTTATTCATAAACAATGTTAATTATTTTTTAAAAATAGCTAAATATAGTTACTGTTTTGTTTTTGGGACAACTGCAAAAGCCAAAAGGAACACTTCAAAAAATTAAATCTGAAAAGCTTTAGAAATTAAAAACCCGATTTAGCCAAAAGATTTGATTACTAAAACGTAAAGGAATGCTGGGCCCCACATAATGGGTAATTAGTCGAAAACTAAAATTATGTAGATGCAATTATATTTACGAAGGTGGTTACTTATAAATTTAGATAACTATTTAGACACAGTCATAAAATAAATTGGACCAAACATTAATTAATTAGACATGTTGTTATATTAATAGAATAGACTAGATCTTGACCCGCACAACTGTACGGATGCATGTTTTACAATATATATTTAGTATATACAAACTTTAAAATTTTAAGATTTCAGCTTTACTACTTTTATTTATTATTTAAAGTATGTATTTCATCAATGTGTTGTGTAATAGATGTGTTTGTAAAATATTATGAACCGTAAACAATGTAGTAAAAAATTTACAAATATATACACTTTGTGTAATTATATGATTTTTTAATTTAATAATAATAATGAATCATTCTTAAATACACATAATAACTCCTCAGCTAGATCACTTATATAGTTATATTGTATTTGTTAAATTATATATCAAGAAATTTTGGAAAATGTGTTTAAAATATACAAAAACAGAAAGTAATAATACGGAATATATATTATATAGATTATATTTTGTTCTTTATTTATTCAAAAACCCGTTAAAAGGAAACAATAAATAATTTTAATAATTTTCGTTAACAAATTAATAATAATCATACAAAACCCAAAAATAAATATTAATTGTACTTTTTGGGACATAATGATTTATGATCCAAGTTAAACCCATATTGTTTTTTTTAATATAGTGATATCTATGTTTCCAAACAACATTACATTTTTTACTACTATCTTTGTTCCCAAACAAATCTAAAAAGTACTTCTATTTTAATAAGATAGATGTCATAGATTGAAGTAGAGATGACAATTTTTACTAAACATAAATCATAATTTCTATACTTTAAATAAATCCAGGATGTTATCAATCAACATTTCACACCACTATGACAAAAAAATATGAATACAACATATTTTATGGAAACAAATTTGTGAAAAAAATAGTTAAATCTTTAGAACCTGAATAAATACAAAAATCATATTTTCTTTTATACAATATTAACAATACATTTATTGATGTTTGGTTTTGAATTCAAGTGGAACACATAAACATACATAATTTTAACTTTTTTTTTTGCAAATATTGTTTTGAGAGTTTAGAGCCCAAAACTTTTTTTGCAAATACCATCAACTTTACTGTGTATGTCGTGCTTGAAAAGCTAATTCTCAAAGCTGGAATGGTATGGTCTTGAAAGTTAACTTGTTACTTGTCTTGATTCTGTCTCAATTAGGGTTCATTGTCTTGTTCTTAACTTAGGTACACTACGGGATCGGCACAAGAAAGCTCTTGTAGTTATCTTGGAGAATATCAAATCAGGTATTTAAACTAGATTGTCCTTATTTGTTATGTTTGGAAAATCTTTAACTTCCTCTATGTTTCAGAGCAGGTGATTCTTGGATTGATCATATCTCTGCTTTTGACCTACGGATCAGGATTCATTTTAAGTATTTGCATTCCGTCACATATTTCTCAAACAATGGTCACATGCCATTCAACCTTCCAAAAGAAGGAAGATGAGAAAGGTTACATCAAACTCTTGTGGTTTTGACCACAAAGTCCTATCAGAAGCATTTTCTGCTACAAAGTACGAGAAAGAGGTGAAAATTGTTATCTAATTAAAATAATCAAAAATTAGAAATTTTAACTAATCAAATTATAACATTTTTTCTTAAATTTTCTCTATGATTGACATCTAAAGAAAAATAATGATTTATGTAACTAATTGTTGGAATTATATAAAAATAATAATGTTTGATCAATTCTTTTTTTAATATATTTATAAACTACATAATATAATGAACGAACTTTATAATTTTTAATTATTCTAATTAGTTTTAAAATAAAATGTTAGTCTAAAACTAATTATTAGCACTTGACAAATAGCCTAAACTATATTAAAAATAATAATCTATGGTAGCTAATTTTCAAAATTATATAAAGTGTATGTTTGATCAATTCTTTTTTATTTTTATATACTACAGAAAATAATAAACAGAAAACAATTTATTGAATTCGATATAATGATTCTATATTCATATAAAAATATTGTTGTAAATAATTAGGTTTAATCCCTTATAATGTCTATATATGTTTAATCTCTTATAATATCCATATATGTTTTATAAATAATTAGTTTTTTAAGATCGGCGAATTATATTGAACAGAAAATGTGAGAATTTTGTTTAAAAAATATTGAATTTTGATTAAAAATATATTGCATGTAAATCAAATATATAGTGAATAAGGTAATGCTATGACTGAAAAGAATTATAAGATTGATTTCTGGTTCACTGATTGTATAGTTTGCATTATGATTTAGGGATAATAAATATTTGGTAAAAAATATGTAAAATATTAGGAAAACATAAGCAAAAAATGATAAAAAGAATGAAATAGTAATGAAAAAAATAAGAAGAAAATGCATAATATGTGCTGGAGAAGTGAATGTGATAATTTTATATATAATTCCATAAGCATTTTTACTACTAAATGTTCATTAGTTATTTTTACATTTAAATTTTTAAGAACTTTACAACATATTATACATATCATATATTTCATACAATGTTTATATCTGTAAATTCGCGGTCATCCACCTAATTTAGGTTAAAAGCTTCAAGATATTACACTTTGAAATTGCAATGCGAGTCATTGTAAGACTCTATATCTTAAATATAAATACAAGGTTTTTTATCCACTATGTTCTTTCCTTTTTCTGATTAAAATTGTTTAACGCGTTTTCAGATAACCTATTACTTCTGGATATGGTTGTCAACTTAGATCTTTGCGTCTTTGGAGCTTATTTTGTTACAATGAGTGACCAATCTCCTTTGTTTTTGTGCAACAGCTTTCCTTTCCCGAAAACTCTTGCTACCATCCACACTTAAAATTTGCACCTGTAAAAATAGTGATAGCGTAAGAATCAACTTCAAAGACACGTACACATTATCATACAGAAACTACTGATAAGAGAAGTGAATGTTTTTGCCGGCATTTATCTGTCAA
Source organism: Erucastrum elatum (assembly GCA_900406325.1). Lineage (NCBI taxonomy): Eukaryota > Viridiplantae > Streptophyta > Magnoliopsida > Brassicales > Brassicaceae > Erucastrum > Erucastrum elatum. The sequence goes on from OVBX01000734.1 coordinate 33,599, forward strand.
TGCTTCATATGTCGGTATAACTTGCTGATCATGAGCTGCGTAAATGCATCAGCTTATTATTGATGGGTGAAGAACATCAACCAGTTGATGATTTATATAACTAAAATAATATAATATTGTATTTATATATTTTAAGAAAGTATGTTTCACATCATTATTAGTTTGTTTTTAATTATGGGCTGACAAGTCACATTCACAATTTAAAATTCGTCGATCCATGTTTGTTATGCAGCTAGCCAAACGAGAGCCTGTAGATTTAGACGCAAATTCTCAGTTCTACTTCGGGCTCAAAATGTAATTATCGATTCACTAGCTGGAGCTATTTTTATATTGGTTATTCTAGCTTTAATTTTTTTTTTTGCAGAATAATATTTTTTTTTGACATAAAAGAACGTATAGGTTACTAGTATTGGACTTAGGACGACAAAAAAATTGAAAGAAACGAGCCACGTGGAAAATAAAAGGCCCAGCATCAGTACTAGTGGGTAATCGGAGAGGATCGCGGACGGAAACAAAAGAATTCCCCAAAAAAAAAAAAAATTGGAAGAAGCTTCGGAACGGAAACTATTTTCACCTAAAAAAAACTCTCATTCTTCTTCTCTCTCTTTTTTTTTGTCATTAAGCCTTCAAGGCAAAGTGTTCTAAACAATGAGAACCAACAAAA